>JAMKCH010007800.1:0-30419 GCA_023653785.1 Ophioderma brevispina | reverse complement strand
ATGGGAATCTTCTCAGTCCTGAAGTTAACTTTGACCCCGTACACACTGCAAAATCTCTTATTTCGATGAAGATTAGTTCATCTTGATAGTTAATAAAGCGTGTGTCCACACTACAATAATTAAGATATGATTGCGTACACACCAGTAGAAAACTAACGAAGATCGAAACAAGCACGACACCGAGAAAAATACGGCCCTGGGATGTAACCAATCACGGACATCAATTCGCTTAATAAAACGAAGCGTCAGTACACACTCGGGAAAGCTCTTAATGAAACAAACTAACTTTTAGTCGAAACGACAGAAGAAGCTGTTTTGCTTTGTGACTTAACGATTTAATCTTCGTCGAAATAAGGGAAGTGCGTACACCACTATTACTTTCAGATTTTTTTAATTCTTCGTGTACGCTTCGTCGAAATAAGAGCTTTTGTTAGTGTGTACGGGGTCATAGTCCAGCAGTTCAAGAGACAAGGTTACATAAGTCCCTTGAAGACATTAATATTCCACAGATATCAGTCCAAGAGAATCACCACCATTTCTATCTGTCCACAATTTGGAATCTATTTGATTCCAGCACTTTCGGGTTCAAAGAGCCAGTGTAGAATAATTACCAGCACTCTGCTCACATGGAATGAAACTATAATAAATCCTGGCACTGGCCTGTGTGTGACGCATAAAATCTACCATTAGTGGAGATAAAAAAACTAGCTATACCTATACTGTATAGCTCATTACAACTGCTGACGGCGAGACCTTAACTCACATTCCACATTACTTGATCACAAAGATCCCAAGTCTAAAAATAGATATTACTACAGAACATGCATAAACATTAAACTTGCCAAGTGACCAATTAGAATTCAAATAATTTACATCACCTGAATCACATCATCAACAGATAAAAATACTTTGGGGAAATTCCCTGATCTACAATGTTTTGATCTCAAACATAACAAAGTTGATGGTTCTAGTTTTAGCATCTTGGGGAATTCCCCACTTCCCCTATTTGTGCAATCTAAACAGGTGCACTTAGCAACAAAAACAAACTAGGGTATTCCCCTTTATCTCTTCTATAGTAAACCAACAAGTACTTTTCCGTGAGAAATCTTCTCAAATAATTGAGAAAGAAAATAATTATAAAGTTTAATCAGAAAAATGGAGGCCATATAACAGTGTGCATGAGTGTGCGCTGCGTGGTGTGTTAATTTTGGGGCCATCTTAATCATGCACCGCATAATCTCGTTTTATGCAGAGGGCCCACAGCTTATAGTATTTTGAGACAGTGAGCACAAAAGCTCAAGAACCCCAAACTTTAGTTATTTGTTTCCACTTGAGCGCACCTCATTTCTGTGTCTCGAAAATTCTATAAATAAAAAAATATCACATGAAAATGGAACAATGGGGGATTTCATAGTCATTCCTTTATCGTATATTTTAGGTATTCCAAAGACAACAAACACCAGTGAAACTGAGCCCGAGTTAGAGCTGGCCTTTGAGTATCTTGTAGCGAAGAAGAAAATTACATGGATAACAATAGCCAGTGAGCAAGCCATACTAATGAGTCTATGTCTACAAACTGTATGACTAGTGATGAAGAAGAAAGGACAAGGATAAAGAGGGTAAGTAAGGAGCCGGATAAGTGTTATGTCTCGTTGAAAATAATCTTTCCCAAGCGGCATCCTTATTTGAGGACTGAGCTTTTGACACGCTAAAGAACGCTAACTTAAAGTGACAGGAAGGATAATGAATTCTTTCAAAGCACTCTAGATTGGTTTTAGAAACACATACCAAGATGTTTCAAAGGACAAAAACCATACAAAAAGAAAACGCACAACCTTATTTTGAAACTTGACGGCTATTGTAATCGTCCCTCTAGAAAACCCATGCTTTGATTTTTGTCGTGCACAACAGAAGAAAGTACTTAATCATCTTATTACATAAGACGGCGTATTCGGCCTAGTCACTTTCAGGTGTGATCTAAACATTGGTAAGCCATTCAAATAGGCAAAAACCCCGGATTCAAAAGAAATTGGAGGGCTTTCTGGAAATGTCCTCTTGTCTCGTTACTTCATATATACAACAGAGAACCAAATATTTAAAGGGAGAGAACACTAGAATGATCAAAGGAAGGCACTTCGTAATTGGGTTTGCTATGTCGCTCAGCTTTCCTTGACCTTTCAATAATATGCCCTTTTAGAGGAAATTTCCACTCCCTTGCCATATTGAGGTTGTTTGGGGTTTGTTTGGGGTTAGATATGATGTACAAAGCTTCAATGAGTTTCCTTTCAGTTTAGTTCTTAGCTTATCCACAAGTAATTGGTAATGGCGTGTGGTGAGTCAGGATTTTATGCAAAACGGAGTAAGATGATCCAGAGTCGCGTGTATCCATGATAGGATGCTATAACATGGCCTTTCAGTCCCAGTGCTATCAATATATTATACAACTATTTACGTCATGAGGCAATGGCACAAAATATTTGCCTCGGTGACTGGAGACCGTAGTAGGCCCACGGTCTCTATTCACCGAGGGAAGGTATTTTGTACCATGCCCGAAATAAAAGAGCAGAAATATTGTTTTATATAAAGCATGAAAATATTGTTTCATTATTGGTGGAGGAAACTGCATCAAGTTACATAAAAATATTAAAATTAAATAGTGTTAAGGAGTACTACGCCTAATTCACGTCATGAATTTAGCAGAAGTTGAGCTCCCATTAGTCCAAATCACTAGTTCTCCAAGTTTATAAATCAATCCAAAACAAGATTGATTCACTCCAAACAAAAAGGCGTGTTTTCCACGCGAACAAAGCTTCAAACATAATTCAAGTTCAAACAGTAACATTCCAATTACCATGGTAACCAAATAATCCAGATCGCCTTATTCACGCGATAAAACAGTTCAAGTTCAACCACAGCAAAATTCCATTGTAGTCCTGGCTAAGCCCACGGTCGCGGTGGGGTCAATCCAAGCTCGGGGCCTAGGCCTAGGCTAGGCTAGGTTGAGTCATGGGCCGTAACAAAAATAAGTTATGAACCGTTTTAAAAGAGGAAGAAGACTGTCAACATATTTACAGTTATTTTTAAAAGCTATTTAATTTTTAGCTAGTTGAGGTGTGTGATAGAATGTAAACGATCCAGGAAAAGTTGAAATTCTGGATGGTTGATCCACTGATTGATGGAGATTGGACCCATTAAGTAGTTGAGTCATGCTCATTTCTTGCGTATTAGTATTACTGCTCTTGACTGCTGGTCAAAAGGGTGGAGCCTCTTAAACTAGGCTAGTTGTTGTTGGTCTTGAGTTGATTGACGATCAACATCGCTATAAACCGGCGGCGTTGCTGGGGCCTGGAAGATCTTGCTTGTAGCATGCTAGGCATAGGGCTGGCATTGCTCTCTCCTGTGTCTTCATACTTTGCGAGCGCTGCTGACATGTGTTTTTCTTTTCATCGCTGGTTAGGACATAGTGCTTGAGACAGATTCCGATTTATGGCCAGCTTACAGACATTATCATCCCTTTGAAGCAAAGATGCGGTGTCTAGCACGGTTACGCAAGTAGCGAAGCTGTGGTGTGTGTATGGTTTCGACAACCTGATGACTGGCCAGTACTTTCATTTTGTTACCCAGAAACAGCATCGTACCACGGTGACCCATCTCTTACATCTTGCAATTTTTTGGGTCTTCCACAGGATGCCTGAAGCTTAGGATTAGGTCCTCACATAATCCAGATATGTTGTAAACGGGACAACGCTCGAGCCAGGTAGTGTACATAACACCGCTGTACGATTCGTCATCTCCTCCGGCGTGATTTTGTCATCATGTCTCGACGGGAGATGTCGCTGAGACCATCTTCATTTGGTCAAGATAGTAATCTTCAGGCGACATTCCTCTCAGGTTCTTGCGTCCGCGATTTCCAAAATACACCATGAGATCAATAAAGACCTTATTTTGAAGGCCCTTTTGGGGTTTCTGTGTCTATGTTTAGATCAGCCGCTTTGTGGTAGCTTTCTCCATGTCTTCTGGCGAGATTGCAGCTTTGTATTTGACGCTGCCTTTGCCACAATTTTTCAACTTGACGAGCATAGCCCTTCCACATTTTATTACTCTCCGTTGAAACTCAGTCCTTAAAACAATGTCAAAGTTCCTGTGCTGTAAAAACGCTGTACCCATAACGGAGTCTTGCATAGACTTCTTTTGATAGAAGTCACCATTCTTCTGACGAAGACTAGAGTAAATCTGCTCAGAAACTGTTCGAGATGATCTGCTCAAACGGTGCTGCTCGACCGACTACTTCTCAAATCCTCAAACGCTTAGCGAATCGTATTGCCTTCTGTATTTTCACGTCCCGCTATTTCAAAAGCTCATTATATGGGCATCTTCCAAGTACATACAAATTCCTAATTGATCATCCAGTCTATTCAGAAAAGTTTGCACAAACACTCGAGTAGTATAATTACAATGTAGGGCCTATGCAACCACAGCAAGACGACTCAACTAAGATATTAGCGACAGGACGTACGGAAAGCATGAATGAATAGGACGGGCGATTGTTAAATACGGCCGGTCCAAAAGTTCCCATCAAAATCGGACTATTGACCGGTCGGTCCAAAAGATCCCATCAAAATCGGAACTATGGACGGTTTGACCCGTTATTGGGTGAAAAGATAAAAACTATTTTATGTCAGTGATTACAGTTTCCACCACTAAAAATGTCAGCAATATTTCATGGTGATATAATTCTAAATAGTTCTTGTTTAGACGAAATGTTTTATTAGTCAGCAAATAAAACTCGCTTGTTGATAATAATGTAAAAAAAGGCCATTAATATATTCAGGAATCATTGCGGCCACATTTTGATC
Organism: Ophioderma brevispina; assembly: GCA_023653785.1. Classification (NCBI taxonomy): domain Eukaryota; kingdom Metazoa; phylum Echinodermata; class Ophiuroidea; order Amphilepidida; family Ophiodermatidae; genus Ophioderma; species Ophioderma brevispina. The sequence goes on along the minus strand of JAMKCH010007800.1, from coordinate 25,563 downwards.
AGCCCACATTGACCCACAGAACAAAATAGAATGGCGTTTTCAAGAGCAGACAGTTGTCACTTCCCATTGCATGTTCAGCATTCTTTCGTAGACTGACTAATTACTTTGAGTACTGTTCATCATCACTAAAGGACATTATTCAGGGATTTCAAATCAGAAATCGTAAAAAATAAAAAAATCAGAGTTTGCATGTTTGTGTAACACGTACAGGTATCCTAACATCCCATGAAATGATTAATAAGACCAGAAGAAGCAACCTAAAAATGTCGACATTATAATAGCGCTTTTCAAAATTGGATTATAAAGAGCTTTACTGTTATCTGCTGTCACCTAGAAGATGTCAGCTTGCCTTACAAATGCCAGGATACTCATACCTTTGGGCTGGCGGGTCAATGGAAATATTCCTAACAGTCCCCATTTAGACGGTGGAGAGAGGCAAGCGAGGTAAAGTGCCTTGCCCAAGTGCACAAACCTTGGCCTCAGCGGACTCGAACCCATGACTTTGGGCATGGGTCGGGTGCTTAATCCACTGGACCACATGTGCCCTCTAATAAGGACAGAATCGGAAAATTTTAGTCATCTGTCCGTGCGGGACACTCCTACACACGTAAGTGAATGGGGAATCATTTTGGAACACTTCCGTTTTCGTCCTTTTCTGTCATTCGTCCGTTGGAAAATAGGTTACTGATGAGAATTCTACAGACGATCCTTCACTTTGAAGCTATTCCTGCAAATTTCCAAATATTTTTCAAAATCACTGATAGTTGTTTAAGTTCATATTTTCCACTGTTCCAGCCTCAAGACAGAGTGAAGGGTCCACAAAGGATATTCAAAGGACGCGATGGAGGGTGATTACAGCGGTCTTCATCATCAACACCTGTTGCATCACAGAACCCCTTCAACGCCTAGTGTAAGTCATTTATTGTCCTCACTTCGGCGTACAAAATCTTGGTATTTAAGTAGCAATGCAGTCATATGCAGTGCTCTCATGGCTCTTTCTTCATTCTGTGTGTCTGTCTGTATTGCGTGGTCTGTGTCCCATTTGGGTAGTTGACTGAAAGGTGAACTTTTTACCCTATCCCTTGTGTTCCAGATTGAGGAAACTTGGTACGGGTAGTGGATAGTGGTTGCATTTGATGCCCGTAATACCCCATTAATGTGTCATCATTTGTGAATATTAAAAAGCTCATTTGCATATTTGCCGATTGCCATTATTAAAAAGGTGAACTTCTACCAGATCCATGTCCAAATTTGACAATTGTATTTGTGTAGTGGTGCATGCATGTAATACCATGTACGGTGTAATAAACTATTTGCACATACTAATGAGCTCATTGCATTATTTGCTCACTGCAAGGGGAATCTTGACAGTTTTAACTTGCAATATTTGTTTTATTGGACTTTTGTGACATTACCATTGACACTGCTGATTATGTCATAGTTTGATGATGTAAAAAATCAAACTTTGATACTCAATTGAAAGGCAGTCAGTCAAATGGAGAGCTCTCTTTAGCTTGCATTCAAATTCATGTGAGCAAACAAGGCGAATGGAATATTTGTCTCAAATTCAAAATTTAATGTGTCATTTTTGTGTCAATTTGAAAGGAGGGACTAAGGTTGCTTTGGTGTGGTGTCTGTCTGTATGTGAGGTGTGTATGTCGGTGCGGTAAACTAACCCAAAACAGAATTGCCCACTGTTTTCACATAAGTCCACCACATTATACAGCATCACGTGTAATAGTCCGGGGTAGTGCCCCGCAAGTTAACCCTCTCAAGAGAGGGGTCGAAGGTCATTTTAGAGGTCAGTGCCCAAAAAAGGTCAGAAATATTCAATAATATGGTGATCACTTTTCGACACTTTGGATACAATGGGTCCTGGGCCAGTTGTCCCAATGTTGATGCTTGGTGACATCATGTAACATTAGTCACCATTCATAAACAGCGAAAACAGGCGGCACATGCGTTCAGTTTTCAGTGAATGTTATATTTTTAGCTCATTTTGTGAAAAAAAAAAAAAAAAAAAAAAACCCCCCAAGCACAGGGTGTCTTAGACATGGGTTTTTTTAAACCAGGGTTAGTCCTACCATGAGTGGGCTTTTTTTCCTTCCAAAAAGTGTTTTTAAAAAAAATACTCTTTAAAAAATGTGCAGAAACGGATGAGAAAAAATTCCTCATGGATGAGTTGGAATATTCCATCCGTGAGGAATTTTCTCACTTTACATTTAAGGGCAGTGCTAACCCAAGTGCTTTTGTTTTACCGAATTTCGGATTTTTTGCACATTTTAACATCACCTGTGTTCTATCGTTACCAACAAGGGTTATTACACTGCAGACAATCCTGAGCTGTAGTTTTGCCGATTTAAAACAGCTATTGAACATTTAAAGTCACAAAAACCACATGGTCTTAATATGGTGTGCGGAATTTAAGCACATTTCACGCCGTCAGGCGTAAGGCGCACCATCGCGTCACGTGGTGAATTTTTACTGCGTAATGAGGCGTGCGTGACTTTAATGTCTTAGCGCGAACGATCTGAAAAAACGAAGAAAAAACAATATTTGAAAATGTAACAAAGCGATATTTAGACAGATGAAATTTCAATTTCTCTGATTTTGGAGTTGGAGACAAAATATGTTTGATCAAAGTGCAGAAAGATGTATTTTCATCACTTACACAACATACTCAATGTTGAGGTTCAAAGATAAAGTTATGGAAAAGAGACAGCTGGAAATGGCGTGAAAAGTACTTTTTACTAAAAACACAGATTTCTCAATGTTCCAATTTTCGGAAAATTTGGCAATTGTAGAACAAGATTAACTTCAAAAAAATACGGAAGTAAAAGGTAAGGTTTAAACTTTCCTACGATCGCAATCGGTCTGTATCGGTCTGTTCTAGGGACGGTTTTCTCAATTTTTCATTTTTCGATTTTAACTAAAGAGATTTTCAATATATACTCAAATTTTGGAAAAAGAAAGAAAAAAAACACACTTTTTGACATTTTTCCTTATATTCAAAATATAAGCTTTATTTTAAAAAAAATGAAATGAAAAAAAACGTCCTAGACAAATTTGTCTTGTTTCTAAAAAATAACATAAGAACTAATGAAAATTCAAAATTGTTTGTTATGCTGTCTGACAATTTTGGGGCAAAATCAGTTATTTTAGTATTTTTCTCAACATACGGAGAAAAGTTTAACAAATCTTGATGCCATACGTCAGGCATCGTCAATTTTCTTTACTAGAAATGTATACTTTTACATACCATAATCAATATTTGCAAAGTACAAACCAAAATAGATACTCGGAAAACTCAAGGATTAACACTACCCTAATTTTCAACATTATTTGAATAGAAAAAAGGTCCAATCATTTGGACTAAACGGGTTTAGCCCAGTGGTCTAGATCTAGAGTTAGACTCCCTTTCAGAATACCAGCCACAGTGTCCTAGGATAGTATTATTTTTTAGTGTTGCTCAGAACAATGCCAATCCTGTACACATTCTTGTCTTGCCAATGTGTCAGAAAGAGACCATAAAATCACCATTAGTTGTCTGCGTCATTTTTGGTTGAATGTTTCTTAAATGGTTAAAGGTTCACTTCACATTTCAACCAAACCCTTAGCAAACGGCAAATTACTGAGAATGGTACCACTTCTCTCTTCCGATCTTCAGATTTTGGATGCGAACATGAACAATTTATAGAAAAACCCATTTGGTTTATTCAAATAAAAGTTGCTCCCTTGCAAATAAACTCATGGCTACCGGCCATTGAGTGTTTTTCATTGCATCCGCTCATCAACTATGTGTTTTTCTAACATTCATTTGTCATCACAACATTTGCAATGTTTCCTTTGCTTGCATTTTGTTTTCATCAGAGCCCAACAGATGAAAGCCCTAGTAAGACATTGAAAGCCATGGATTCTGTTAAGAGAATATCTGTAAGTATGTAACAAGTATGAATAATAAACATGGGCTATCTCCCCACCAAATTTGAAGAGGGCACAACTTTGCGTTAACAATTACTGAGTAATCAAAAAGCTGATTTGTTGCACTTGTTGCATATGTTTGCATTATGTACTACAAATACACCAAATTTCAAAAGTAAATATAATCTAATTACGAGATATTAATAAGTTCTATGTCATATTTGTAAAATATTGTCTTAATTTTGTTGCATCCCCAATCATATATTACCATTTATTTGTTTGCCATGTGCACACATATGGTGCTTCACATATTCACAAAATGGCTTGCCCACTTTTGTTTATCTCTTCACAGGACAAGCGTCACACAGCTGTTTGAAAGTCTCATTTATTATGGCAAACTAAAATAAAACAAAAAATAACAAAGGCAACACACTTTTGACAACTGATTTTGATTATTTATTCCACTGACTATACATCCTGTGTAAATTTTACAAAATTTCATTGCGGGCAAATGTGATTTTTTCTTAAAAATCTAGTTTTACACGTCTTTCTATGGAAAATGGGCATATAGAAGGCACTATAACATAGAAATAATGACCTTTGTAGCCCTATATGGCAAGATTCCCGCAATGGATTTTTCTGATTTTTGCAGAGGTAATAGCTCTTGCATGTCCCTACTTAAGGCAGTTGTCAAAATTGTGTCGCCACTGCTTAAAATTGTTCTGAAAATAAAAGAGACAATTTGCATGGAGTCATACAGCTGTGGTCAACCTTTTGAATTTTGATGATGTTTCTTACGCTTTCCCACGTGTAATTGTTTTTCTCTTTAAAGGACACGTTGCAATCAGTGTCATGCTGATCAAAGTCAAAAGGACCAGGAGCAACCGTTGGATGAAAACGACATCTTTGAAGGAACGGTGAAGATGACCTTAGCCCTTGGAACTGTGACACTGTTAATACTGCTTATGCCAGCTGCTTGCAAAATACAAACCAGTTATTTGCTGTTATGTTAATTTGTTAGACGCACACAGACGCCGCGCGCACTCAAACACACTACACACCTCTCGAAGTTATATGCAAGATATGAGGATTCCTCTGTTTGACCTTCATATGTAAAGAAGAGGTTGCAACATTTCACTTCTGCATGTTAAGGGGGCATTTTGTGATGCATAGCCCCACCTACTAATATTTAAAAAAAAATCAATTTTTTTTTACTTGTAATCGGCACTACTAAAAAGTGGGCCTTTCACTTGAACTGATACAGAATATACTTTGAAATGAACATCGGAAAACGCTGGAGCAAAATAAAAGTACGCAAGCATCCTTATATATACTCCCATACATTCAGAAGCACTTTCAGTGACGCTAATTATGCAAAGGCCCAAAATAAGCAGAAGTGTATGACCCTGTTGTTAGGAGGCTTTTACTATCGGGTTGCGTCATATGTTTGGTAAACTTCCATTGAAAAAGGTCTACCCCATAGGACAGTACACGCAAGAAACATCGGTTGTGTGGTTGCTTGTGTTTGCTAGAAGGTGCGAGCGTTAACAAGGAGTACTTTTACGTGTGAATCAACAAAACCTAACAATTCCTGTTTGTTTATTGCTGATCAGACTAAATAGAGCATGTATGTCTAATCTAGTTGCAGATTGAGGTTCAACAACCAGTTCAAAAGGTTTGATTTTTATACAAAATCAATGGACCTTACAATGAGGTGAATGCATTGTTATGTAACACGGCAGCAATGTGATTGGAAGCATTTTCACACAGTGTCAATGAGGTTTGATTTTTATGACCAAATCAATGACCTTACAATGAGGTGAATGCCGTGTTATGTAACACGGCAGCAATATGATTGAAGCATTTTCACAACAGTTCAATAAGGTTCGATTCTCTTCATTCAAAACCAATGACCTGCAGAGGTGAATGACAATTGTATGCAATACTGTCATTTATTGAGAGGACAGTTTGAGGCTCTAGCTGAAAATGGCAAACCGTGCAAAGGGTGAATAAAGCCACTGTGATCTAAGCATGCATGTATACCATTCATATCAAGCAAAATTTTGAAAAGAGTTTTTTTTTCGTTTGCAGAATTATGGAACCATAAATTAGAAGTTGGGTCATATACCGCCTTTTGGCATGGTCAAGCACCAAATCCACTGAATAGGAGCGTTGAATGCCTACAATTCAAACAGCAAAGACGCACATCCGTGTGAAGTGAAGTAAGCATTTGTAATGCAAAGAAAAATATTGTTTAATCTGAGCACGCGGAGGATGATGTAGGTTTTGCATATTTTGCGATTTTAATGTGCTGTAAACACACTTAGAGGTCCATGGTTCATTTGTCAATAAAAGTAAAGGATTTGGGTGTATTCTCAAAAGGTCTCCCATGATACCATTTTTTGGGTTTCATTAGAAAGCACCGGTGAGTGTGCAAAAAACTGCAACATTTCGATTGATAATTTTTTTGGTATAACCAGAAATGTTCATGAAAAAGGATTTTCCATATAATTTATGAGTGAATTTTTGAGGGAAAATGTGTATCTATTTATTTTTTTATCCTGCAAAAACGACATCAGTGATCCTCCAATTCTTGAATTTGTTGTTGATCGAAGAAGAAAGAAAAACCAGTTTAATGGCGAAGTTTGAAAGGAAAATGATGGCGGGAAGTATATATGGATCCAAACCCCTTAAGAAGTTACTTGCATCACAAAATGCACTTTAAGTGGAGTGCATTCTTAAAGTCTGATATTTTTTTATTGTGTAAAATCGATATATTTGCAAACTGTCTTCAGAGTTGATATTATAAGAGAAATTGTCTATTTAGCTTATATTATATGCGTGTGTGCCAAAGACAGGTCCATGCATGGTTGCACATACGAGAAATAGGCGAATTTTGTCATATCCATAGAGACTGACAGTTAGTTTAGGCCAAAAAGAATAGTTTGTTTTCAGTAGGTAGCCAAAAACCTTCATTGCAAAATGTTGTGTTTTACCCAGAAATGCACCAAATCACACCAAATGTCAATTCAAAACCGGTGCAAAACCATATTTTACTGTAAAAACTCTTAGCCTAATAAAACTATAAATATCCAATTTGGGATCACTTTTTGTTTGTTGCAGGCCCATTTTTTGTCCCCCAAAAAATCAAAGTTTCTCAGTTTGTTCAATAAAAAAGTGAGATTGGCTCCACAATCAAAAATACACGTTGCCTACTGGAAACATTTTTTTTTTGGCCGTATTTCAATAATTTATCTCCATAAAAGGCTGGTGCACAAAACATAAAAAAAAAAACATGGGACTCTGGCAGATTTGAACAGTAACACCTCCTAAATGCCAGTATCTATTGAAATAATTCAAGCGGGTTTCAATATAGGAAAAGTTTAACTGTCAAGCTTTCGCTAGGAGTAGCTCTGACTATCAGGACAAATAAGCTAATTACAAGACATGCAAGACACACTGCTTCTGGGTGGCTCTGATAAGAGCGCACCTAAAGCATAATAGCACATTTTTTTGACGAGCGCCCATTTTTCCCCCCAAACATTTTGAGAGTTTTACACCAGTGATTGGTAACTGGCTAGTAAACTAACTATACCTGTGAATGGTTAGATTGAAAAATGTCGTGTCACAACGAAGGCATTTTTAATTAGAATAATTCATATCGGAGATCTCGATATTAATTAACGGCTGCTGGAACGGCCTTCTGATCTGAAATAGCCGTGGAAATAGCATCATGTACGTGTCTACGTCATCAATTAGTTGTTTTATTTGCTTCAGGCAAGTCAGTTAGAGGTCATTTTCTTGAGGTGGCACTAATTCATCATTGACGGATATAAACTTAAACATTCCAGCTTCGCCCATTAAGTACAATTCTGGGATCCCAATTCAATTACAAACTCGTCTATTTTATGATAAGACCACATTTTAGTCATTCTCATTCGCAGAGGTCGTTCTTTAACAATCACCAACATAAGTGTGCAAAAAAATCAAAATTTTGCCCAATTGAGGGCGCTCTTCAAAAAATGTGCTGTTATTGCTTTAAGACTGCTCTTGTCAACAGAGAACAAGCACACCTTGTCTATCTGCTTAAATAGAGGGTAGTTGGCTCTGAAAAGAACCATCTACCAGACAGCTGCTCTTAACCCACAAAGCCAGGAGGGCCGTAAAAAGCTGAAGATAAATTTCTAAGTCTTGGGTTCAGTGGTGTCATCAATTCCTGTGGATTGCAGAAGAGTGAATCTTACGGGCTAAGAGCACCTGTCTACCATGAGGATGCCAGTCAAATCTAGCTGAGCCACACATGATTTTTTTCCATTCCTTATGTTTGATTAGGGAAATTTAACAAAGATTTCATCCATGTAAACAATCGTAAGCAAACGCATCATACGTCACTATTGGAAACCCTATTATTTGCGATGCATTTGACTTAAGATGTGTTTACGATGCGTTGTAAGTCTTTGTGAAACCTATTCCAGGCTCCTGTGGAGAATAGAAATGATAGCAGCACAACAATCCCTAGAGTAGAAAACTATCTTAATTCATTAAAGTTTTAGAGAGTTTTTAGAATTCACCATGTGCTCGGTAGAATAATAGCATGATTGTTTGCCAGAATAAGGGCAGGAATTTACTTGCAGATAGGTTAGTAATGGGAGTACTGAGTAGTGATTAAAAGGGTTTCATGGTTCATCAAGTTGTACTTGAGGTGTAGTATGAAACATGGAGCCTTAAACACCTATTTGTGTCTGAAATACTCATTTGAAAGAAATTCATAAAAATTAACGATATATGTAGTGATATGATTTTCCTCCTGTATGAATATAATTAACTGTGACAAAATTAGAGAGGTGTGGGAGAAACATGTGGAAAGGGATGAAGTGACTTTTTCCAGTACTTAACAATTAACTGCTAAGTGTGTGTGCACTTTCCGTTAGTGAATGGGGGGGGGGGGTTCCTAGGGACTTCAGTATATAACCACTTCAAAAGGAATATTTAGAGAAATCCACCACATGTTAGACGGAGTCAAAGACATCAACAATTAAGAATAAAAACTGAAAAAAAATTGTTCCAGTAAGAAAATTAGGGCAAACATGATTTTAATTTTGCGTCAATGTGCGAAAAATGGGACCTAATGTTCTGCATTTTCGAAGCACGAATCACATAGACTTGCTGATTGCTTGTAAGGGTGAAGGATGAACTATAATTAACATATAAGCACACATAGAAATGTCTCGTGGCCATTTTATATGTTATGGTACTTGTATAATTTACTAGCGGTTCCTACAGTAAACGCTATACGATTTGTATTAAATATTATGATACCAATGGCCTACTATACTTTCCCAAGAATTTATTGATTAATTATTACTTGTTATGTCACTAGGTATATGATTATGAAAATCAGTGGCGTAACCATTTGGGGGGGGGGATTTTTAATTTTTGTCATGGGCACTCGTAGTGCATAAGGGGGGCTCTAGGGACCCATGCTAATTAACGCAAAAAAGGACGCGATGGATTTGATTGTTTGCACATGCAAGCGCAATTAAAAGTTAGCAAATACAAAAAAAATCTAAACCAAATATATTGCCAGTGTTAACAAACGCCGGCCGAAAAACCAAAAATGGGTCACTAGGACCCCCCCCATGCAGTCAAGTGTTAAGGGACATGCACGTGGACGTGCAAGACGACTTTATGGGGGGGATGGGGACAAAATTAATTTTTTGTGGGAAAAAGTTTAAAAAATTTGGGAAAACCAAAAATTTTGCGATTTACCAATTTGTTCCAAAATGCTGTAATTGTTTTGCAAAAATTTGGGGATTTTGCCAAAAAACCATGGACGAACATGCAGAGATTTCTGAGGATGAAATTTCTTTAAATATGCACTGATTGGTTGTAAAACACCCACCTAGAATGTGATAAGGGGTATGTTGGCTACTGAGTAGAAAGGAATACAGAACCACGTTTGAACTTGTTGCTTCTAATCGGCCCAACAGAGAAGCATGCATGGGTTCCTGTCATGCCAAGACAGAGTCTGTTGTTGACTACTCACTTCAGGGTGAGTTATACATTTAGCATTCTAATTGAGAGAAAATTGAGGAAACATTGCTAGTAATGCAAGTGCAAAATGAATATGGCCAGTAATTGATTAATATATTTAATATTTACACTCATTCTACTGTGAAAACTCATACAAGGTCCTATTTTGTGGGTACTACACAAAATGCACACTGGTATTTGTATCAAACGCAAGTCCAAATCAAGTGATACTTTGGAATTGTTTTGTGGGTAATAATCTTGGTTAATACTCCCCAAGGATCAATCTCAGCACATATATAAAAAATACCAAAACCATGCATGGAATAAAGAAATACGTATTTTAAAGAGATGTCAAGGTTATAAATTGAGAAGATACTGTAGATCGTCACACAAGTTTTAAAGCAATGTGTGAGAGCATTTCTCTCAGGCCTGTAACCAGGATTTTTTTAGGGGAGGGGCAAATTTTTTTCAAAAAGGGGGCCATTTTCCCCAAATTCGCACCTCACAAAGAAAGAGGGGAAATTTGGAAAAAGTAGACCTTTTTAACGAAATTTTAACCTTTTTTGACAAAATAGCATAAACCCTTATTTTTGGCTCGCTCTGCTCGCAAAATCAATTTTTTTTTGCCTTTTTGAGCCATTTTTAGGGGGTTTGGGGGCATCCACCCCCTCGCCTCCCCCACTCCCGACTGGTTACGGGCATGCTTTCTCTTGTGGGATTGAGTCACTTGAGTTGTTAATGTGTTTGTGCGTATGACCATAATTTGCTAGCCATAGGGCAGTGACTAACAGACCTTACCAGATTGTCTGTAATAAACGGCCCGGAGTACGAATTTTTCAAAAAGGGGGTGTTTATTAAGGGTTATTTGTCCAGTTATATTTCCATTGTAAACTTTTTCAAGCATCGTCTGGAATGTCCGGTGCTCCCGCACAAAAGGGATCAATGTTTGAACAAGCTCAACAATATCAACAATGGCTGCATCCACAGCTGTATGAAATATCTTATTTGTCTGTTAAAATGGTCTGTTTAACAAACTTTAACATGGAGAGATGTAATTTCTATAGCAATCTCAACTTGTCAAGGGTATCTATGCTTTAATTTGACAATATACTGGGCAAGTTGTGCACATAGTAGCAAGTTTCAGGCAGGCAAATTTCACAATTGTATTTACTTGCTTGTATGGCTTGATTTTTTGTATTTTTAGGAACTACTTGTGCAAAAAAATTAGGTGGGCATTTATTAGAGGGGGAGCTTTTATCACAGACAATATGATATATTAACATAAAATATGTGGATTACCACAAGTCTCTTTTAGGAGAAGCTTTATTAGAAGTGTTTCACAATTCTCTAACAATTTCTAATGGAGAGCGATATAAACACTGCCAAAGTTTTCAAACAATTTCTGTCTTATGCTGTCATTATTTTACATTTCTTTATCAGAAATAGTGTTCTTTACTTGATATCAAATTGAATTATCTTAATATTAAGCATATATTTTGTACTTAACATTGTAATTTGAAGTTCTCATTTGAAGTTCTAATGTAAATCATAGAGTGATTTACGCAATGCAGGTGAGAAATAAAGCATAGACCAGTCTGTTCTTAAAAGCTCTTAAAATAGTGTGCCAAAAACTGATGGAACCTTATATGGCAAAAGGTAGCAGGTATTTCATGTGTATCTTTAAAGGCTGACTCAGAGATTTTGAAATGTAGTAATTAAAAATAGTCATCTAGAATTAAAGATAGTTACCTAATATGCTTAATTCCAAAGTTAGAGATGAATCAGATTTTTGTTTTCATGCAGTTAACATTTATGTGCAGTAAAACAGTGCCGTAGGATACTGTGTGTAACAAAAATTCTTGATCCGGAATTTTATGACAAAGTTGTGATTTTCTATATGAAGGACTTGATTTGAGCTTAGTTATTTCACACAGTGATTAGTATATGGACAAGCATTATGTATATGCAAAAAAAACATGATTTGTTTGAGAATTGAGTGTGCCTGAGTCGGCCTTTAAGTGACAGTAGACCTGTTTTTAGCATGGCCTGTGTTGGGACACACTATTAGATTTCCTGGGCATGGGAGCTTGAGTTAGTTGATAATTTTTTGTTGTTGTTGATTTTTGTTTTTGGCACCAAAGGTGACAAAAAAGCAGCAAAATTTGTTTTTAACCTTGAAAATTTGTTGAATTTGGATAGGCATAGTTTGAAAAGCCTAGGCCCAAAATTTGATATATTATGGTGTGACGTCACATGTCATCACCCTGCATGAAAAAATTATCTCTATTTGCATGTATGTATGCTGTAAAAGTATTAACCAAACAATTTTGAATGCAAAAAATGGTCAATAACTCAAAGCATTGTTATAGCAGCACATACTAATAGAGTGATCATACAGGCAAAAAGCTCTTAAGCTAAATAATGAGTTAGGCAATTATTGTAACAATCCAAAAACAATGCATGCGACCAACACGTTAAAACATACTTCTGGACGTATTCCAATTGGCAACCTGCATCATACTAGATAGAAGTCTGTATGTAGTTTCTTCTCATTGATGATGATGACGACAACAACGATAAAATCATGAGGTGCAGCTTTCAACTTTGCACACTATAGGTGATAGTGTCCAGGGAGTTAAGGACAGTGTCAACCCTGAGATTCTGCGTATCTATTTTGGTTTGTAACTTTGCAAATATTTGATTATTGTATGTAAAAGTATATATTTCTAGAAAGAAAATTGGATGATGAAGCCGATGGTGGCATCAGGTTAATGTAAAACTTTCCGTATTTTGAGAAAAATACTAAAAAAACATGATTTTTCAGACAGCATAACAAAAACAATTTGAATTTTCATGATTTCTTATGTTATTTTTTAGAAACAAGACAAATTTGTCTAGGGACGTTTTTTTCATTTTCTTAGAATAGAGCTTACTTTTCGAAATACAAGGGAAAATGTCAAAAAAGTGTGATTTTTACCTTTTCCAAATTTTGAGTATTTATTGGAGAATATCTTTAGTTAGAAATCGAAAAATGAAAAATTGAGAAAACCGTCCCTAGAGAAGACCGACTGCTATCGTAGGAAAGTTAAACCTTACCTTTTACTTCGGTATTTTTGGAGTTATCTTGTCTGAAAATTTGCCAAATTTTGCGAAAATTGAACATTGAGAAAATCCATGTTTTAGTAAAAAATGGACTTTTCACGCCATTTCAAGCTGTCTCTTTCTCAAATAACTTTGTCTTTGAACTTCAAAATTGAGTATGTTGTGCAAGTGATGGAAATACATCTTTATGCACTATTGAATCAAACATCCTTTGTCTCTAACTCCAGAAATCAGAAGAAATTGAAATTTCATCTGGTCTAAATTAGCTCTTTGTTTTACATTTTCAAATATTATTTTTCGTTTTTCCAAGATGCGTTCGCGCAAAAGTACATTAAACACGCACACACTTCATTACGCAGTAAAAATTCACCGCGCGACCCGATGCTGCGCCTTGCGACTGACGGCGTAAAATGTGCTTAAATTCCCGCCGTTAAGACCATGCGGTTTTGTTTTGTGACTTTAAATGGTCAAATAGTTGTTTTAAATCGGCAAAAAATACAGAGCTCAGATTGTCTGCAGTGGATAACCTTTGTTGGTAACGATAGAACACAGGTTGATGTTTAAAATGGTGCAAAAATCCGAAATTCGTGTGAAAACAAAAGCACTAGGGTTGACACTACCCTTAAATTAACCGATTGGCCTGTGAGAAACTGAAATATACAAAAATACTTATAAAATTTCAATTGTGCTTTTAGAATCAAATTGAATTTTCAGTATCCTTTGGGTCTTTGTAGAGCTAGGGGCAAAACAAGTGAGGTTTTGATCACCACTGGACCTCTGAATGTTACTTTAACATAAAATAACTGCCATCAGAAATTGTTCAGGTGTGTTATTTGATTATGTATACAAGTATGTAAAACACTGGAAACCTCCTTAAGAGTGTGATAGATCACACTTTATGATAATTTATTCTTTTTTGGCACTGTGGTTTTATTCTTTTTTGGCACTGTGGTTAAATGGAAATAGATGATCTAAGTTGCTGTTTGTGCACTTATAAGTTTTAATGAGAAACCTGAGAAGCACACAAACCAGGGTAAATGCTTGTTCATGCTGGTAATAATTGTATTCCATATTTGGAAAAAGATCATCAATCAATTCTCCAGGAGCAGAGGTCTTTTAATCCTAATAGAAAACAAAATAGAGCTGTAAAGATCAAAATGGAATTAACTAATCAAGATCTGTCAAACAGGTTTGATGGTTTATAACATTTTGTTTTGCTGAAATTAATCAAAAAATGAAATGTTTTATTATTTGGAAAGCGACATGTTTTTAAGGGCCAAATTTTCACAAAGGATAGCTCAGATGTGAAAAACAATCACATTAATGGTGGGTAACCCAATTGACAACTTTAATCCCCTCATAAGCTCATCAAGAGTTTGGTATCAGGCAAAGGTTTTTTGGCCCGGACAAGAAAAATCCCCCCCCCCCCATTGCTGCTACTGGTTGTTTTATGCTACAGAATTTCTTTAAGACCTTTACTGGTCAATGTTATTAATACCTATTGGCTTTAATCCCTGCCATTTGGGTTCAATTGTGCTTAACACCACAGTATGTAAATATTTGTAAAAAAGAAATAATGATTGAGAGGTTAATTCATTTTCTGCTATAGCATATGATGCTAGCACTTCCTTGGTAAGTGACCAATGTGAACTAGTGTAACCATGACCAAAGGCTCAGTGAATGCTGCTGGTTGACAATATCTTGACTTTGTTAAAGCCACTATCAGTGTCATCAAAGTCCTTTTTTTCACTGTTGTAGTGGAAATTGTTGTAGTAAAGACCCCTATAAGAGGCAAAACTTAACATGCTGTATTTGTCAAAAAAAGACAAAAATATTTGGGATAATTTGGAATCAAAATTGAAAAAAAGGAATCATCCCTCACCCACATGTGGGTAGTATTCCTCAAATAAGGAGTAAAGATCGACTTCTGATCAGTTTGAGATAAATTATATGGAAATCGTGTTATTAGAAAAAATAATGAAATGAAAAAAAAAATGAATGCAAGGTTGAATCCATGAAAGAAAGATATTGAAACAAAATTATTAAAAGTGAATCCTTACTGAAGTTATTTCCACATATTTTGCTTTTGATATTTATTATGGACCTGTTTAAATATATTATTCTCAAAAGGCTGTGGGAGTCTACGCCATTTTATTGGTTCCTGCCCGGTTTAATTCACAATTTAGACCGGATAATATGCACTGTGTATTTATGTTATATGGATGTTGATGCATTATTAACCTCCTACCGGCCGATTTTATTGGTTATACCATAGAGTTATACGATATATTTGTCCAATCAGAGACTTGGTAAGAAAAGCTTAAATGTTTTTACAGATATATAGAATGCATGTTTGATTGGTTAATGAAAGGTTTTATTATGTTATTTCATGTAAGAGCCAATCATTGATACTGTAAGAAAGCTGGCAGACCTTAAGGGGTTAAAGTTGTTTGTTTGCTGGTGTACCCAAGTTCGGAGTTGAATATACCAAGCCAAGCTTTCATGTGACCAATCAATAAGGGACTCGTCAAACTATAATATTTATGTTGACTGACAGTTTTCCTAGAAGCTGATCTGTACTTAACATATCATTTCTGTATAAACTATATGCATATGTAATAGATTAGTTGAATATTGTGGGTGGCATGTATAGCAAATTTTAATATTCTTATTTACTCAACTTTTTGTACATTTTTATACGATATATGGCTAAAGTATGCTGGCTATTTTTCGATGTGTATAGTTGTAAATAAAAAACTGTGAAAAGAATATATATTCTACAATTTGAGAGTCATTTTCAACAAGTTAGCAACTAGTATATGGGTATACTAGATAATTGTAGCTTCTAATTGTCTATTAAAGGGATTAGCAGCGATCATGGAGAAAATTGATAAAATGTGGAAATGCATTTTGTAACTTATAAATCAAGGATAAGTGTGTCAATTCCAATACTGCTTTAATGTGAAACAAAAAACACCAAATAGTGAAAAAAAATGAAGTAATTTGAGGAAATTGTCATAACCGTCTCCCGCAAATAGACAACATCGACGACGGCATCTCAAAATCTCTGCACTAAACCGCTATTGTGGTTTACCAACCAAACCAGTACATAAATAACAAAGCCAATAATGTTGTATTTGAGGGTCAAAACTGCATTGATCATGGGTAACAATGCACACTGCAATGCTGTGATATTCACCGGGAAAGGCTGTTTTTTATCTCCAAGTCGGAATTTTGAAGCACGTACGTAGAATTACAGAATCAGATAAAAAGTAACTGCCTGGTCTTTAATACACGAATTCAAGCCCCCCACCTTGCAGGTTATGTTTTTTCGCAATTCATGCCAGTAACAAATATATAAAATATGAATTTTGATTGTTTTTTTTCGATGTTCGGATTAGCAAAATAGCTGCTAATCCCTTTAAAGACACTATCAGTGATTTGAAAATATTTGAAATTTGCCAGATCCTTCAAAGTGAAGGATAAGTGTGTAGAATTCTCATAAGTTTACCTTTTCCAACTGGAAGAATTGACAGAAAAGGAAGAAAACGGCAGTGTTCCATCCAAGATACGATTCCCCATTCAATTACGTGTTTGTAGTAAGTGTCCCCGAAGGACAGTAAATGACTAAAATTTCCGATTCTGTCCTTATTTAGGTAGCTTCTGGTCTTACATTTGCAGGGTAATGTTAGGATACCTGACTTGTTACATAGCATATGCAAAAATCTATTTTTTGATGATTTTTTTTTTGTTCGATTTCCCCTGATTTAGCAAATCACTGATAGTGGTCTTTATGTATCACTTTACAAAGACAAAGGCATGAGTTTGAGCAAATTTAGTTTCATTTTTAAAAGTACAAAACATCACGAATAGATGTTTGTTTAAGGGGCATTCTGTGATCCATAGCCTTGTCCTCAACGTACCTAAAGTAAAAGTTTAGTTTTTTATATCACTTTACTGTTGGCCAAATTTATTTTCATGTTCAGATTTGAAAAGAATTTGTAATTTTGTCTTTGTCCCTGTCCCAAATTGGCCAGAATTAAGAGTCACAGTAGACTAACAGGGCAACATGAAGCAAACATGGCTCTACATCAAAACACATCACAGAATCAATTGAATTTTGAAAATTTTAACCAGAATTCAAGATTGATTTTGGATCATGGTCCATTGTGGGTAATTGCATTAAGCCTATCAGTGATTTGCTAAATTTGAAATGAAAAAATCATTAAAAATCTTCGATTTTTTGCAGGTCTGTAAAAAGTATAGGTATCCGAACATAGCCTGCAAATGATAAGACTAGAACACCAAATAATGACAAAATCAAATAATTTAGTCATTACGTCCGTACGGACAATGTTCCAACAGGTAAATTAATGGAAAATTCATAGCTTTGAACACTGCTGTTTTAATCCTTTTCTGTCAATTCTTAAGTAACTTTTGAGAATTTCTACAAACATATCCTTTCAACTTTTAAGTTATTCCTGGAACTTTAATTATTTTGAACCTCTTTCGGTGAATCACGATGTGAATTTGCTTAATGGGGTTTACATTGGTATATCTAAAAACCAGGTTGTGCTTGATCCTGGTCCAATATATGGGGTAAGCCTCATTAATGTTAGATATGGCTTGTTGAGGTTTACATGTATAACCAGGTTCTCTTTATCATTGGATTTGGACTAGTTTAACCTAATTGATTTACGAAATGGTCAATGGGATTTACATTTCATGTAATAACCAGGATGAAAACTCGATTTGGTTTATTCTTAAACATGCTAGGTATTTTTTGTCCCAAAGAGAAACTTTTATTTTTTCTGTTCAACCAACCAGGGTTTTAAAGATGAACGGTGGTCCTCACATTTAAAATACTTGAGGGGATATTGGAAATCGTAGAATAAGGTCAGAAGTGCTTGCTGCATAGAACAAGAATAAATTAGATCCATAACCCGTGACAAGTGGCCTGTATTCATCACTTGCCAGTAAATGGACAGGGTGATATTGCTACCAACCAGCTTGTCTTAGAAGGCTGAAATAAAATGCAATGCACCTAAATTTGAGCAACATGTTAATGCTTTATTTCATTCACCTACTGGCCATTATTCTAACGACAAACAAAGGGTCAACCCTTTTGTTAGCTGGTTTCATAGGCGTGCCCAGGAATTTTTATTGAGGGGGCTGGACTAAAGATGGTTAGAACCATGGAGAGCGAAGCGAGCGCAGCGAGCGGAGCGACTAAACTGGTGTGGTCCAGGGGCCGCCTTATGGCCCGGTGGGGTCCAGGGGCAACGCCCCTGCGGGGGTCCAGGGCTAGCTCTGGAAGCACCTGAGGTTTTAGGGTTTCAATTCAACAAGACCTGAAAACGCCTTCCTTGCGTACTGGTTCTTCCACCTTTCGTTTTCTCCTTCGCTTTTTCCTCTTTTTTCTTTCTCCCTTCTCTCCCTTTCCTCTTTCTCTTCCTTCCTCTTTTTTCTTGAGAACTTTGAGGGGGGCTTTTAGTCCCCAAAGCCCCCCCTGGGTACGCCAGTGGGGTTTTGGTTTCAGATGCCGGGACTCTGGGATGTCTTTCCCAAGAGGGGTATAGTGTTATTCCCACACTGCATTTCTTTCACTTAATTTTGATTTTCAAAATTTCTTCTGCACTTCTAGGGGAACATCCCCTGCATACAAACCCCCCACACTAGGGTAGACGTTATTTCATATAGCAGGTATAGAAATCCCTGGATGCAACGAGGGTATTGCCATTCATATTCCGTCAAGCGCTACTGCACAACCGTCATACCGCATGACGGAATAAATTTTAATACCCCATTTGCATCCATGGAACGTTCAATATGAAATGTCTACCCCACAAGTGCGACATTGCGGCGCTTCGCGGCGCTGGCCCGATTTAAGAATATGAAGTTTTCATCGTGATAGATTAGCCTTCACTCCAAAACCCCATCTGTAAGTTTCGCGCCGATATTTCAACTCGTTTTGTTGTGAGAGCTAAAAACGTGATTTTGAAGCCCCATAGAGATCCGTAAAATAATATTGGTCGACCCAATGGGTCACGTTTTTCGCTCATAACTCCCAAATAATCAAAACATCTTGGCTCTAAGATTTCACAGGTAAATGAGAAAATAGTTGCTTTCCTCTGATACCAAACTGTTGACCACTGCCGGGTAAAAATCGGGGACTTCTGGGGACGAGAGGCACTTTGCCGTCGGGCCAATGGACCTTTAATATAGCTGCTGACAAGGTCTTTTCCTTAAATCTGCCGACTGCAAAGGTTGGCAGGCAAGGCGGGTCTCATTTTCTGCCTTTCTTGGTTGCGAATGACCCTTTTTATGCCAATTTCTGGTATATAAATGGTTTTTTTTTTCAAACTTTTCTCTAAATGTTTGGAAAATTAGTCCAATTTCTCAATCTGAAGGAACATTTGTCCCAATTTTCTAAAAAGGTTGAATTTTGAGGGGAAATGGTAATTTTGGCGCCTGCCTTAGCAGGCGAGACACATAGGGATCACTTTGTCCCACTGTTGTTGTTGGATGTGTTGTGTCGTTGTGAAAAAGGGTTTTACATGTGCCTGTAATATCCTCCTACTTTGATGGATTTAAAACCAAATTGGGTAACAGGTGCAACATAGCACTCCCCATTTGTTGATGAGGTCAGAGGTCACATGCCACGGTCAAAGGTCATGTGGAGGTCAAGTTGTAAAAATAGGCTGCAATGTAATTGCCTCATATGAAAAGTTGAAGTTTTTTTTAAATGGAAACCAAACTTGGTTTGTTTGTGGAGTACTGCAAAACCCCCCATTTGTTTATGAGGTCCAACGTCAGATATCAAGGTTAAAGGTCATGTCAGGCCTATCATTCACTAACCGTGACGGCAGGCAACACAAGGCGGTTCCAAGGACCCGACCGTCTTTTTAACTTAAAGATTGGGCTCAAAATCGCATATCTGGTACAGCTATGGTTCCATTTCTGTAAAATGGGTTGTAGATAGGGTCCTATTTCAGTTCGCCCGGGAGAGCAAATAAACAATTTATAACCGGGTAATTATTACTTTTATGCTACCACCCCGTATATCGTACATTAACTTAATATTCTTGCTTAACAAAATAAACCCATGGAATGGAGGAAAACGAGGTGTGCTTTTACAAAATGTTAATATCTGGCTTATTTTTCAACTTGGAGTATATTAGATTTAGATTTACTTTATTAAAACAGCAAAACAAATCTTGATTGAGTGAGTTTGTCCAAGGTCTCTTCAAATCCTTGCAATTTTTTTTTATTCTCGTAGTACATATACGGTAAATCAGAGCAATCGATACATATGATGCCATTCAAAGATGGATATCCAATATGACTGAAATGAAGTCGCGGTTGATGAAAAAAATCCAATCACTAATAACTAATACATGTATAGTACCAGAGATAGCGTCTCTTTGGTTTGGTAGTGTTAGGCGTCTCCATTGGCATCATATTGGATATTTCGGAATAACGACTCATGGACACTTACGATAAGCCTACTGATTTTGAAAGTGATATCCAACTAAAACACCAAAAATATATTTAACCTGCAGCCGTGGAATGGATTACTTTTACTGACTGACATTTGCAGCCATATAACGCCCATCTAGGATGCTATTATTGCCGGTTATCAATCACTTTATTATGAGTATAGTGATATTACATATGCAATTACAGCTATTTGGCTATAGTAGTAAGAATTTTGAAATTTGGAGTATATTGAAAGGTTAGTGATTTGATTATCAAATTATTGAAGAGCTCTTCATAATGGTTCAATCACATACTGGTTCTAAAGCATAAGGCAATATACCCTCAGTTATCATTCTACGGTCAAAATTAGATACATATCAGATGCTTTGTTGTCGGTTTTTGGCCTATTGAATTTCTTAGTTCGGTGGCCTCTGCATCATGTTTTAAGGTTCACCATGGGTGTTTTGACTGGACAGGCAAAAAATAAACTTTTGCGCACTTTACCCGATGCGTTTTTTTTAGTGTTTTGGTGCCTTTGGATTTTTGCTGTTTCTTCGAAAATGCTAAAGGGGGGTGAGAGAGTTACGCTATATCATGTTCAATTATCCTAAGCCTGTCCAATTTGGAAGCAGCAGGTAAAAAGTAACCATTTGTTTGTCATCATGGAAGACAAATAATAGCTCCCTCTTTGCGGGTTTGCAAAGTAAGCGTATAGAGGCTTGTTGGTGTATGCGCCAGTTTAGAAAAACCCGTAAGCAAATACGCTAGGGTAGAATGAACTTGACATTTTCCTTCTTAATCTGTTTTTAAGAACATAAAAGTCAAAATACTCGGCTAGTGAGGCTCTAAACTTTACACTTAACTGCATAAGGGGGGGATTCTAGGGACCCCATATTGTTTTTCTGCGGCGTTTTAACGACCTGCAATATATTGATTTATATTTTTTGTATTTGTATAACTTTTGTTACCAATAGGCGGGAGGCCCTACTTAATGGTCAATGTAGGAGGTATGCATTTAAAAAATATTATGAGCCCAAATTAGGCTTGTTTTAGGCTTGGTTTTAGTATGATTTTAGGGTAGAGTGAACTTCGTAATTAATTTGGAAGCCTACCAATGTGAAATGATAGTCCTACTGAGGTTTTGTAGGTCTATCGGTTTACATTGGCATTCTGATATATTTTTATAGGTTCAATAATTCCGTGATCATATGCATGAGGGTAAAGTAAAAACTAAATTCCGTAATGTATTTTGAATGTCATAAAAAGTGCAATATTCATGAGATGACGTCATTTTTCGTAGAAGATCTAGCAATCCTTCAGATGTTTGGGACATTGGTGACTTTCAGTTGCAGACTAGCTTGTCCAGATTGCTCATTAGAGTTCGAAGATTGTAGATTCTTTAGCTGATGTAATCTTAGCTTTAACTAGACGCTCTCCTAGATTTTTGGTGCGTCTAAGTGCGAGTTTCCGGGGAGCAGGGGAAGATGTCGTTCAGATTATGATTTTCAGGTATGAAATGCCAGTTCCTGAGAAGTGCCTGTTTGATATCGCATGATTCTTTGGGGGACAGCTCAAGTAGTCAGTGCTGAAGATAAGAGTAATTTACCGCGGTCTTTTGCGAATCCTCTATTATATATTTCTTCTTTTGTATGAAATTATATGCCAAGCATTTGAAGCACTTCCGATTTCTCATATCTCCTTTGGAGTAGTTTGGATATGAAAAAATCACGTTGTGCTTATATTCTGATTCCGAGCTGGAGTTTTGAATATATATCTGATAGCCTCACCCTTGATCATGACACGGAAGCATGCTTTGGGTTTGGGTGAGATGAATCTCTGCCGAGATATTGAGTGTCCACATGGTGTGCTGAAACATTTCATATCTAGAATCTGATACTTTTCAAATCTATCTCCCTTGTACAGAGTTAGGTCTAGAAAGTTAATTTCTGATTTTGACCACTCGTGTTGAAATTTCAAGTCGGTGCATAGAGTTTATACGACTAATGAATGAATCAGCTAGATCTCTTTCGTCACGTCAGAACATGAGCACTCTCGATAGGAAACCGTTTTGAAAGATTTGTCACTTAAAGAAATAAAATAACCGTTTTTCTAGAGTTTGGAACCTTGTATCACCGACTCCGGGGACATCTTTGGCCAATCACAACGCCTGTCGTTTGCAAATAGTATTTTCCGTTAAACGAGAAACAACTTCTTTGCAACACCAGTTTTAATAATGCTTCCATATGATGGACATGTGGCATTATAGGAAAATAGTTTCCTGGATAGTAACTGATAGAGCATGAGTACTTCTGTTACTCATTTTGGAGAACATTTGTAAAACTACCGATACAGTATATTGTCACCAAACGACTGCTTTTGGTCGTTTCAGTTGTTCAAGTTTCCTTATCACATATTTCGTGTCTTTGATGTAAGTGTTTTTGGACCAGAGGCACAGAAAGAAGTCGATAAATGGGCCAATTTTTTTCACCATTGGTCCTCACAATTGCAGACAATAGGTCTTCCTATATAGACTTTACCAACAGGAGTCTTTTTGTGAACTTTTGGCAGGAGGAAGTAAGTAGCAAACAGTAGTTCGAGTTTTGTTCTTCAGCACTGTTAAAAATGATCTTAAAACTAACGGCGTTTTGACTGTTCGCCCGACTCAAAACGTGCAATAACTGTTAAAAAAGGGACTCGAAAGTGCAAAATGACTGGAAAAAAAAACATGATTTAACTGTTTGAGTCCCAGCTGCCAGTGAAAACGCTGTTATTTTAATGACGATTTTAACCGTGCGGTTGGGTACAAATAATGTGTGTGTTTTTATCAATACTGCGATCCCATAACATGAAGGTTTAGCTGTTTTTAATTCAAATTCACCGGTCCAGATTTCATATCAACATCGATTTTAGTGTATTGATAACTGAAGCATTGTTTCACCTTCACGTATGTAATCAGCTTTATTGATTACTTACAAAGCCACGAGATTTATCGCGTTTTGGAAAAAACCAAAGTGTTTCTTTAAGAGATCTGAAAGCTTGACGTTCGGGTTCGTGTTTTGTCAAGTTATCATAATGTGTTTCTCTTCGAGTTTAGCTAGTTCCAACCTTGTAGATTCAAGGTGGTATTTCAAGGATCTAAGCAAGGTGTGGAAATTGGGGTCAAAGTAAGAAGATTCCTTGGAAACGATGCGTAGGTTTTGCTCCTTTTTTGGACAAGAGGTAACGGATGCGCATTTTCTCATGATGTTGAACATCCCTATCAAGCAAAATAGCTTTTGTTCTTTGGGACATCAACAAATTTCAAACCTCTTCCTAATACAGAGTATTATGCATCAGTGAAATTTTCGTTGCTAATTATGACAAAAATTTTTATTCATACGTCTAAGTCCTAAAGTTTTTTGGATTTGTTTTTTTTTTTGTTAATTTTGGAATTTAAAAGGCAAAGTTTGGACTTAATTTTGTCCTTATTTTGTCTTTTAATATTCTTGTTCCGGGAGTTCCGTTCTTAGCCATTTTATGTATGAATGTGTCACGCTGGCTAGGAAGGGTATAATGCCATAAATTTTGCCTGACCGGATGATAGATTCAAGGTTGAGACACCATGTAGGGGAATAGGGTGCTTTGCGAAGCCATGTCTCTTTATTTGTCAGATGGGTGGCCCTGAAAGAGCCTAAGTACGTTAAAAAACTAATCAATATTTCATCTTCCTGGCAGATCTGGGCTTTGTCTTAGCAATCTTCGATGGCCTTACTTTGGTGATAGCCCTCGTTGGCTCCTCCTTGTTTACGGCGCACCATGGATTGGTTTACGATCTTGAATAGCTCCAGAATAACTCTCTCACCCCCTTTACAACTTCGAAAATGCTCGAGGTTTTTCATCTGGCATCCATCGGATTCATATCAGCAGAGGAAAACTGGTCTAGAAACGTTGTGAACAAACATATATAATATAACAAGGTCACATGGTTTGTAGCCTGGACTAGGTGCAACTTCGTAAAAAGCTTCCATGGCCACGGTAGGCCCCCTAATTGTTTTTTCTTTCCTTTTTTTCCGGACATTTAGCGAAAAAAAATGTGAAGGTATAGCACTTTCAGCTGGGTTAAGGTATGCCGTCAAAGACGATAGATAGGGGGCGTTGCACCCAAGAATAATTTGTGGTCCTTTTTTAGAATATTCTTACACTTTATCAGCTCAAAATATATGTTTATGTAACACTAACCAATTGCCTATCATTTAGAGCTGAAAACCCGCCCAGAAAAATCCAATATCCTACCCTTAGTGCACAAATTTGAAGTTTAACCTGTTCTGTTTGTAAAAGAACAATTTTGCTGACTAGCGGACTTTATAACGTAATTGTGACGCCAATTCTACTCACACTATGTACGTGGTACGATTGGTAAACAACGGAACCTTTTCTTGCACATTTGCAGGACCAGTCTGCCAGAACTAAAATATCTAGCTGCATCAGGATTTAAAATTCCACCAACCGTGGATTGCCCATATAAACCTACAGCAGTTGATCCAATTTATTTGCATATCATAATTACGCAAATACTAAACAATAAACAAAATACTGTCGGTCCAATTTAACTAGATGTCTGTGTTTTAATTACTTTAAGAAATGCGCAGTTTCAAAACAAACGTCATGAAAAGAAAGTTGTTTTTGAGACGTTTTTGATATGACAGAAGGGATGGATCAATTTTAAACTTTCACAAATCTATTGACATTCTGGGCATACTCACCCTCGTTTTGAAAATAGCGAATAATAAAGGTTTGTTACCATCTCTATTCGCTGATGTAGTGCAGGTTAGTATCCATTGGTTACTTGTTACTGGCTCATGCAGCTCTTCCGAATTATTGATATGCCATAGGATTTGTGTTGTGAAGACTGTGATCAGTGGTTGAACCGCAGTTAGCGTGAGCCAGTTGACCTAGCAACGTTTTATTCTAACATGCTCACATCAGCAGAATGGACCTGAGTAGAAGTAAGTCCTTGCCACGACCAGTGCAACTTTATGGTACCGGTTG
>JAMKCH010007799.1:0-30590 GCA_023653785.1 Ophioderma brevispina | reverse complement strand
GCACATGGGTTTTTTTTTCAACACCAACGTGCGCTGGCCATCTCCAAGGAAATATTAATAAATATATAACTCTGTTATTTGATTACATTTTTTTTTACAATTACATAGCAAGAAGTTATAAGTATTATGGAGTGATATAAATGTCAAAACTTTCACGAATTAAAGGTGCGTGTTCCGGTCATCTTTGTGACCACCTGATTTAACCGGAAGTAGTATTGACTTTGATATCAGATGAAAGGACGTATTTTCTCCATGGTTGTCCTGAAATTTGAGCCCTCAAATCCATTTCATTCCTAAGATACAAACAAAAAACACCGTTTTAATGGTTAACCATCAATATTAGCACGGTATTCAATTGGGCTTTGCAATATGCATTATTACTTGTACCATCAAAACCACAAATTTGTTTCCCACGGTAATTGATGGGACGTATGTGCAAGTGCCAGGCTGACATATCAAGTAGAGTACACAATAGACATAAATCGGAACAAGCACCTTTAATCAAACTTACTAGGATATCATACACGTGACCAATACAGCCAACACCATCAAATCCGGTGTGGAATAATATATTCATTACATGTAGGCCTACTACGTACTGATATTGTATGATTGAAAGACGTCAATGTGCACAATATGATCAATATAACGTCGTTGGGCAGGAAAAACCTCATATGTGCATTTGACCTCTACAAGCAAAACCTTCCATATGTGCATTTTCGGTAGCACTCACAAAACGACCTATTTGGCGATTATGGCCCGTATTCCAAAAAGGTGTTTAGGGCGATTTTAAGCTAAACGAACGTTTATATGTGCGATAAACGTATTGCTTAAGTAAACGCAATTCCAGAAAGGATTTGAAAGTTAAACGCAATTTTAACTCCGCCAAAATGCATCGAAATTTAAACTAGGTACGGGCTAGTTTAAGAAGTGTTTTAGTGTGTGTTTCCATCAAGTGCACGGCCCATTGCACTGTCCAATTTGACAACAGCAATGGTGCATATCGTTCTCGCCCAGCTACGGAAAGCCATGATACACTTTGTGCGCTCAACTATTAAAACACAATAGGGCCTTTTATAAATTCAAGTTAGCGTCTTTAAATAACGACGATGTTACTTGTGTTTAAAGCTTCAGTTTAAGCAAGCAGATTCTTAAAAATATTTAAACGCGTTTTGCTTAAACGCAATTTTAAATTACGGCGATTTTAAGCTAAAATCGCGTTTAGCTAAACAAGTTTCTGGAATACGGGCCATTGTCGTTT
Source organism: Ophioderma brevispina (assembly GCA_023653785.1). NCBI lineage: Eukaryota > Metazoa > Echinodermata > Ophiuroidea > Amphilepidida > Ophiodermatidae > Ophioderma > Ophioderma brevispina. The sequence continues at coordinate 29,329 of JAMKCH010007799.1, read as the reverse complement.
TGCAAAGTATCGCAAAATAGTTAAAATAGATCTTACCTACTTCTTTAAACATCACCTCATCATTTCCACCAACTTGATTTGACCAAACACTGGACAATAGGTTGGTTTATCCATGTTACCGAAGTTGCACATATGGGTCTGTATTCAAAAAAGATGTTTAGCGCGATTTAAGCTAAACGAACGTTTATATGTGCGATAAACGTATTGCTTAAGTAAACCTAATTCCAGAAAGGAGTTTAAAGTTAAACGCTATTTTAACTCTGCCAAAATGCTCGAAATTTAAACTAGGTACGGGCTAGTTTAAGAAGAGTTTTAGTGTGTGTTTTCACCAACTACATGGCTCATTGCACTGTTCAATTGACAACAGTAATGGAGCACATCATTTTCCCCCAGTTGGTGTAGCACTTTAAACGCTACGGAAAGCCATGATACACTTTGTGCGCTCAACTATTAAAACACAATAGGGCCTTTTATAAATTCAAGTTAGCGTCTTTAAATAACGACGATGTTACTCGTGTTTAAAGCTTCAGTTTAAGCAGGTTTAAGTAAGCAAATGGTTAAAAATATTTAAACACGTTTTGCTTAAACGAAATTTTAAATTACGGCGATTTTAAGTTAAAATCGTGTTTAGCTAAACAAGTTTCTGGAATACGGGCCATGAGATTTTGTCATTTGACCTTTCAAATTACATTTGAGGTTTTTCCTGCCCAGCGACGATAATGAATTTATTAATGATAAATTAATTTGCATATTTTATTCATTTGAAGCAAGGTTATCCAACTACTAAAATGAACATGTCACGTTGACATTAACACAAGCATATACACATTGGAAGGCAAATACCATACCATTATTCATTACGACCAATTTATGCAGATTATTTGTTCTAGGCCATTTTCTATCAACTAGTTTTAATCATTTTGACGGAAAATATTGCTCAAGAGAAACGCCTAGATTTTGCCAATTTCTCTTGCTGCTATCAAACTAACACTTGGAGGCTCGTACTATGGATTTATATCATTTACTACTCTCTTTCCTTCTTAGGCGGTTTTAGGACATCTGGGCCCGTATTCCAGAAACTTGTTTAGCTAAACGCGATTTTAGCTTAAAATCGCCGTAATTTAAAATTGCGTTTAAGCAAAACGCGTTAAATATTTTAACCACTTGCTTACTTAAAAAGAAGCTTTAGACACGAGTAACATCGGCATTATTTAAAGACACTAACTGCAGTGTGTAAAAGGCCGTATTGTCTTTTAATGGTTGAGCGCACAAAGTGTATTATGGCTTTCCGTAGCGTTTAAGGTGCTACAACAACTGGGCGAGAATGGTGTGCACCATTGCTGTTGTCAATTGGAGTGTTCAATGAACCGTGCATTTGGCGAAAACACACACTAAAACACTTCTTAAACTAGCCCCGTACCTAGTTTAAATTTCGATACATTTTGGCGGAGTTAAAATATCGTTTAACTTTAAACTCATTTCTGGAATTGCGTTTACTTAAGCCATACGTTTATCTCACATTTAAACGTTTGTTTAGCTTAAAATCGCGCTAAACACCTTTTTGGAATACGGGCCCTGGTGTTTATCACACGTAGGAAAAGAAAATATGGGTTAGCTTCTGAGGCCCGTATTCCAGAAACTTGTTTAGCTAAACGCAATTTTAACTTAAAATCGCCGTAATTTAAAATTGCGTTTAAGCAAAACGCGTTTTAAATAGCTTTAACCATTTTGCTTTCTTAAACGGAAACTTTAAACACAAGTAACATCGTTGCTTTTAAAAATGCTAACTTGAGTGTATAAAAGGCCCTATTGTTTTTCTAATGGTTGAGCGCACAAAGTGTATCATGGCTTTCCGTAGCGTTTAAGGGGCTACACGAAGTGGGCGAGAATGATATGCACCATTGCTTATGTAAACTGGAGAGTGCAATGAGCCGTGCACTTGACGCAAACAACACCCTAAAGAAAGGCCCTTATTCTTGTCCAAAAACTTGATTAACTAAACGCGATTTTAGCTTAAAATCGCCGTAATTTAAAATTTCGTTTAAGCAAACGGGTTTAAATATATTTTAACCAATTGCTTGCTTAAACAAAAGCTTTAAACACGAGTAACATCGTCCTCATTTAAAGACGCTAACTTGAGTGTATAAAAGGTCCTATTGTGTTTTAATGGTTGAGCGCACAAAGTGTATTGTGGCTCTCCGTAGCGTTTAAGGCGGTACACCAACTGGACGATAATGATATGCACCATTGCTGTTGTCAATTGGACAGTTCAATGGGCCGCACGCTTGACGGAAACACACATTAAAACACTTCTAAAACTAGCCCTGTACCTAGTTTAAATTTCGATGCATTTTAGTGGAGTTAAAATTGCGTTTAACTTTAAAATCCTTTCTGGAATTGCGTTTACTTAAGCGATACGTTTATCTCACATTTAAACGTTCGTTTAGCTTAAAATCGCGCTAAACACCTTTTTGGAATACGGGCCTAAAACACTTCTTAAACTAACCCCATACCTAGTTTAAATTTCGACGCATTTTGACGACGTTAAAATTACGTTTAACTATAAACTCCTTTCTGGAATTGCGCTTAGTTAAGCGATACGTTTATCTCACATTTAAACGTTCGTTTAGCTTAAAATCGCGCTAAACACTTTTTTTGGAATACGGACCTGAACGTTTGCATGACTCTGTATGTCTTGTAAATGTTTATAATGGCGGAACCCATGCAGACCTAACTCAACGTGCAATATAGTGTCAAATATGTGCATTTGCGTCCCTAGAATGACTAGCAACATGACGATCACCGCAAAAAAAGGAGGTAGCGGTATTTGTGTTGTTTGATATAGGGGCACTTTCCCTGTAAACACAAGGCGGGTCCGCTCCGTGATTTTTGAAGAGTGGAAAAAATGGCATTTAGGATCGGATTCAGAGAGGGGTGCAATTCCATTGTAAATTGCTCTTAAAACGCTGTAAACAGCCGCCAAGGGATTAAGATAGTAAATGGTTCATATTTTTGCTCATTTTAGCGAACGAGGTAGGATTCACTGGTAAAACCTCGGGTAGGGGTTGATGGCAGGGAATATAACATGAAATAAACACGAATTTATAAATTATGAAGTCATTGTCAATAATACTTACGAATCGAATCGCGGATAGGCGTCACCTTCTTGACAAGGAAGAAACCAACAAACAGGATCAGTATCTACATCCAACATCTTCAGCTTTTCGAAAGACTGGTATAAGTGAGTCAAACCCATTGCAAACGATAGCCAAATAACACAGAACAGCACTAGAAATGTGACGATGTTGCCCAACATACCGGCCAAAGCAATCTAGAACAGAAACAAGAAATGATTCATGTCTTCTGATTGGTAGCCCTACCGAAGTCCGTAAGATTATCCCATGGATTATCACTTACCGATTTGTTTAGGTGCTTGTAAAACAGATTTTAATATTCAGACAAACAGATGACGCTTTTTGATACACTAAATAAAATAAAATTTGGAAATTGATTTTCAGCAAAGAGGAAAACACGCAGACAAAAAACAAAAACAAGTTTAAAAGGCCATAAGAAAGTTCAAATATTACTTTTGTAAAGGCCAAAACAAAATAAAATAACACAAGCATTTCTTTTGGGGAAAAGTTTGGATGTTGACATTTTTAACAACCTCGCAATTGTTTTAAAATTTGAAAAGGCCTATCAAAAATGTAACATTTACAATACTTATCACTCAGCAATTGAAATCGAGAGTATATCCTTCCGTCTTTGTTGTCAACAATTGGTTAAGTAGCATAGTACCCCTTTGGACTTAAACAAATTCAGACTTCGGTAGGAATGCGTTCTGATTGCAGTGAACGTTTTAATATAGTTTAGTTAGTTAGTTAGACCAAAGTTTTAAATCCGGTTTTGTCCCCGCTAACGGGGGTGGCCGGATTCACCTCACACTCAGCAATACTGCTGTATGAGGATTTGTTGGAGCAAAAGATAATTGACCGGATGCCCTTCCTGACGCCAATCCACAGTTTTCGGCGGTGGGCCTAGCATTTGGACAACCATGCCCACCATGCAAGGCAGCATGTACTGGATGGCCAACATTAGCTCTCCAGAGCTGATGCCCTTGTAAGTAGATCTTCTTTTTCATTCTACCAGGGTAACCAGCTACCCTCATCAGATTTCCTTAGAAACCTGATGGGATGACGGTTTAGCCGCCGCCAACTCGGCCCTGGGACAGGTAGTACTGGTTACCAGGATACCAGTAGCGGGCCCTCATAGGAAACCTGACCTGACCATACTGGGCTAATATTCACCGCTATTAAAATCGGAATGCCGACATTGTCTGAATTTCATAAATTTTGAAAAAAATATTTTTGATTACGATATTAAGATTTCAGTCGATGATACGCACATTATTCTTAGCTCATGAACCTACTTTAATTTTTATGCATTTTAGCGGAGTTAGCGGAGTACCAGTATTATTTCACTTGTCATATTTTATATATAAGAAAAATAGAATATGTATTTTAAATAAAGTATAAAAGCAGCATTCTGGTTTTGCATAGTGTATTTTCTCATCATTTGGTCACTGACAGCACATTTTATTGCCTAAATAGTCGAACGTTCCATTCATTTTTTTTCTTTTGAAACTTCCATGTTCTAATTAATGACCTTCGCAATTGCAATAAAAAGGGATTAGACTGTCCCTCGAGCTAGTTTATGAGAGAACTACGGAAATTTATACATACAATGTAATTAAATCTCAGTGAGTTATTGGTCTATAGAAAAATACATAGACCAATAACAAATGGTAGATTGGCAACAAATAGATTGTAATGTTTAGAACATACCTCTAGTGGGCCTGCAAATTCAAAAATAACAAGATTCTGAAGTATTGCCATACAGGTGAGGACTGAAGCTACTGAAAACGTTGCTTCAGCGACAAGCAGTGGATTATTCCATTCCCAATCATATCGTGTCTCATTTCCATAGTCAATAATAGTCAAGGCTGGAGGAGGAGCTCCGGCAAAAGGATCTTCGCCATTTTCAAACCAAAAAAAGAGGGAATACAAGGTAAAATATGTTATATAATAAATATTTTAGGTATATTTGTTCTCACCTTATGTTTGTTTTGCTTTGCTTTGGTTAGTTTAGTTTAAATAAGTTTTGGATTAGTTCCACTAAGGTGGATTTGATTGTATCATTGATACATTGAAAACATTCCTACAAAGACAGGACTCGAGGGTTCCTAACAAATGCTTTCTTTTTGTTGTTTGTTTTTGTTGTTTTTCTTATTTAGGCTCATTCAATTTTGAAAGCCGTTTTGGGGGGAGTTGGGATTTTTTTAGAGTGAAGTTAAAGGGCAAAAATGCTAACTAGATCCGAAGACAGATCTGAAGACAGATATGGTTTTTATGTTGTTTGTGTTTTGGTTTCGAGTATACTGTGTGTGTGTGTGTGTGGTGTGTGTGTGTGTGGTGTGTGTGTGTGTGTGTGTGTGTATTGATTAAAATTGTATACTATATGATGTGCAGAGTTTGCGAATTTATGGTTATAGTTTACCATTCTCCATTTTAATTCTAATGCTTTAAGTACAAATGTTCTTATGAAATAAAACTGATTTACCTCCTGCAATTGGTTGCAAAAAGTCATCAGAATTGTTGAAATCTTGATAATCAAAGGCGTTTAGTGTAACAGAATCTTCGTTTGAAATCGAGGACCTAGACGTACTAAACTCGTCCTCCAAAGTCGGAAAACTGGAAAAAATATAGAAAGAATCATGTACTGAGTGACATTGTAAGTAATATTTACCTGATAAGGTTTGTTTTTATTTTTAAATTCAGTTTTAATTTATTTTGTCGTTGTTGATTGGGCATTGGGGGTAATATCAAGCTAAGCCTAACTCACTCTATCAAACGTGATATTTTGGTATTAGAAAGTACACGGCCGTTTTCTTACTAACGTGGTAGCCCATACGGCAACTACACCATGTCTACCACGGCAGCTTCTGCACAGTACACACTGGACTAATTGCGAGGCAGTAGCTGCAAGACAGGGCTTACAAAGTACACAGTTATTAGGTAAATGTGGCTACACTGTAGTTGCCCCCTATAGGTGGAGAGAAGGTGGATGTTGTGCAGACAGTACCGGAGTAGACACGCAGCTACCAAGTATCTACTCCGCGGTTACCACGACGCCATTTTGAGAGTGGATGAAAATTTCATGAAATGAGGGCGATATACACTTGTTCTCTATTTACCATTTTTGAACGTTTTTTAGGAAAATCATTACGAAATCCAAATCGGGCATCATCAGAAACCCCTATATGCCCGCACAGGTACTAAAATATGCAAATATATATATGCCAAAATATCTCAAAAACAAAATTGGTCATGAGAAATACCGCGCGCGCTGAGAGCCACATAGCTACTCCACGACGGGTGGAGACAGCCGCTGCGCGTACACTATCCGTCTATGTGGCAAAAATACATGGAATCCTGGCCGGCGAGTGTACGTCTAGTGGGTAGGTAATCCCTGCCTACTCGGTGGTAGCTGTGTGGTACCTCCCATGAAGAAATTGGCCGTGTACGTATTTTTCATGTAACTCATTATAGCCGATTTGTTTTCCTATCTTTTTAAATATCCTCCATTTTGTGATTAAAATATTATTTAATTTCTATATTTTACTCGAGACAAGATTTCTCGCGGGAAAGTACTTTGCTTATTATGAAAGGGAAAATGGAATCCCCTATTGAGATCAGACCTGAAGTTGTTTACAAGATAGAAATTGAGCTAAGTGCTATAATTAGCCTGGGGTTTTCCCTCTGTGTTTTTGCAAAAAAAGATTGTAAAATAGGTAACTATCATCTATAAATCGTTAGCGGACAAGATAGTTAAGCGCTCGACTCCAGTGTATTCTGTTCATCCATGCGTATAGGCGTGCGTTCGAGCCCTATGAGATTCGGCTATCTTGTAATTTCCCTGGACAAGAAATTAACCACTTGGTTGTCCCGATTTACCCATGCGATGTTTGGGAATCTGGTCCCGGTGTAAAGAAACTGAGTGTCCCCCATGTAAGAGTGTCCTAGCTACCATAGCAACATGTACGGAATAAACCGTGACCTTATAAACGAGGCCATTTGGGTACAGTGCTGAAACAAATGATGCATACAGCACTCAATGGAGAACACAATAGACCGATGGGTGGTAGGACATTCAGTCACACGGACACTGTAGTATATGACACCGGCTGCAATGGTTCTCTCGATGTATGTTTGCTGATAAAGGAAAGCGCTGATCCTGATCTGCTGCATCCCTAGAAATGATGCTAAATGGTTTATGGTGGTTGGGCCACAGTGATCACCGACCATTTGTGAAAGCGCTTAGAGGTCAAGTAGCACAAGGCGCTATATAAATCTCTGCTATTGTTATTATTATTATTATTATTATTATTATTATTATTATTATTATTATTATTATATATCATCTATAGGTGTTACGTCCGAAATGTCTTCATCGCTTTCCTAGCGGATAGCATCAGAACGGTATATTTACATGAATGATTATTCAACATTATATTTACATATACGATTTTCAACTATCTCCAGGAAAACATTAATACATATTCATTCTTACCTGCCTTGTGATCTATGTAGTTCAAATTTCAAAACATACAAAACCGTATATATAAAAGCGATGGACACGTTTCGGACCTAACACCTAAAGGTGACATCTATCGCTCCTCTTCCAACCCTGTCTTGTTAGCTCAATTAGCGAGAGCGCCGTGCTGATACGGTGGTTGCCGGTTCGAGTCCAAGCGCACATTTTTTCAACACTTGTGCGCGCTGGCCATCTCCAGGAAAAGATTAATATTAAATATTCATTTTTACCTGCCTGGAGAACTAAATAGTTAAAATTATCGAGCATAGTGTTGAAGCAAATGGAACGTGCAGTGAAAGGTGAACACAAAAAATGACTGGGGAATTGTAACTATTTTAATTGAAGTGCATATGTTGCCAAATTGAATGAGGGCTGACCTACTCGTCGTCTATGTGCGTCTACGAGGCACGAGCGCACTCAGGAAGACAGGATAAACCGTGGCGTATCCTGGGGGGCAAGGGGGCGCTTTCCCCCCGGGTGGGCAAAGGGGGCGCCAAAAAGAAGGAAAAGAGAAAAAAGAGAGGGAGAAGAAGGAAAGGGAAAGGAAAGGAAAGGGGAAAAGAAGGAAAGAAATGGGAAGGAAAAGAAAACAATAGAGACGGAATGGGAGGAAAGGAAAAGAAAAAGTAAAAATGAAAAAGGGAAGGGAACAATTAAAGTTGAAAGAGATAGAAAAGCTTAGTGCGAAAAGGAAGAAACTGAAGGGAAAACTAAGAAGCGCCAAAAATAAAATTTTAAAATGCGGATGAACTGAATAAACAATGTGCAACAAAAATGAGAAAAGAGAACGTATATAGGGGCACCAAAAAGCACAATAATAAAAGCAAAATAATAGAGAAACGAAGGGGTGGTGATATAAATTGAAAAGAAAAGTGAAAGACAAAAAAGGTGCAGCAAAAAGAAAAGAAAAATGGGCGAGAATAGCAAGGGGCGCCAAATTTAAAAAGGAACAAAGGAAAATGGAGAAAAATAAGGGGCGTCAAAAGTAAAAACATAAACGGTTGAGAAAAGGTTTAAGGAATTGGGCGCTAAATTAGCAAAGGAAATTGGAGCTAACGAAAACTAAAGGGCATCCAAACAAAAAAGAACGAAAAGGGGTTGAAAATAGTTTAAGGAAACAGGCGCCAAGAATATCAAAAGAGTTTAAAGGGGGAATAATAAGGGGCATCAAAACAGTAAAGAACAAGGAAAAGGTTGAAAAAATAAGGAAAGAGGCGCGGAAACAGCAACTGAAACTGTCAAGAAAAGGGGATAGAGAAACAAAAGGGGCGTCAAAAACAATGAAGAAGAAGGGGTTGGAAAAAGTTTAGGGGGCTCAAAAGGAAAATCTAACAAAGGGGGATATACAAAAAAGAGGCGTAATAAACAGAGAGGGTACAAAAAAGTCAAAGGGCTACCGTAAATGGAAAATCAAATTATTAGAAAAAACTCAAATTGAGCCTCAAAGATGAGCAATTTAACTTGCAAGTCCAAGACCGGATTTATTTGGGGGCGTCCACCACCAATAGATATACTCCTGAGAGTGATGATGACGCATGACGTGACCGTGAGGCTGACTAATTTGAGGAAAATAGCACCCGGTGAAGGCCCGAGCGAAGGCAAGCGGTTTTCACGATCTTCTGGTAGGCAAATGTTTGATTTTGTGTTATGTATCTAAATAATGAAAATAGCAATTAAATCCACATCCGACCACGTTCATTATTCATATGATTCAAGCTTTTTTCGGCGTTAAGTTGGCGTCTGTTGATTTAAGAAAGCTAGTTGTTGGGAATGTTGCCGACAAAACTGTCCATTTGCCGACACAATTTAAAAACATTTCCGGCTCGCTGTGCTCGCCGGAAAATGCGTTTCTATATGTTATGCATATTCAAGAAGACATGGAATGCGGCGCCATTTTTAATTTACACAGGGGCGCCAAAAATTTATCCTCAGTTTTCCCCTCGGGGGTATGTCATCCTGGATACGCCTCTGATAAATTGATTTCATCTACGCACCATGAAGGATCCAAAAGGTACTTACTTAGGGTTCAGATAACGTAACTGATTTTTTTATGAGACAATAGACATAGGTCGTCGATGACTTTTCTTTGTAGACGAGGGAGGTGGGCAATTGTGTAATACTCCATGCTCTATGGGGAGTTAGTGGTCATTAAAATGTACTTATCATTTTATTGTTATACCTACCAAGATCTTTCAAATAAAATGGGTAACAAGCCCAAGTCTGTATAGATTTCGCTAGAGAGCGTTTTCAAAATGGCCGCCATAAATATTACTTTTATTACTCCGTCGGTGATGCTCATAGAGACATGATATTGGTGCCAAATATGTTTTCATGGTCTAGGAAACTCAATAAGAACAAAAACAATTTCATTGAACACTTACTTTGAGTTCAGACAACTTGAAATTTCAAAATGGATGCCATTGGCGGCTATGCTCATGCATTTAAGGTCAAAGAATCCATTGATAAGGGTATGTTATTATACAGTGATTCGTTTGGTTGACGAGTTATATATATAACCTACAATGTTGTCCAAAACCGCCATAACCAAACTTAACGGCTATAAGGTCATTCTAGCCCCAAACAGAAAAGCAGTCCAGCATACATCTTGGATTTTGCTTTGACTGTACTCAGGGCTAGTTCCTGTGATTTTTAAGTTGATGCAAGAAACTCAAGTACAAAATCACCAATGATTTTGATTTTGATGTTGTACGTACGAAGTTCTTTTAAAAAAAATAGGTAACAAGTCCAGATCGTGTAGGATTTAGCAAGGTTCTTCAAGGTTCCTTTCTTCAACATAACATATCGAACGTGACAAAATAAAAAATTACAGTATATTAAATAATAATACCACAAAGTATCAAGTGTCAACTGGATTTACGATGAATAGGTGAAAGATTGATATGCTAGGACCAGTAATGGACACCCAATTGGGCTTATAGTTATTACTGCCCCTGTAGACCGTACAAATAAAATATACACAATTTTACAAATTTATGATATAAAGTATAAAAAGGTAAATATACATAGCAGAATAGAAAAATTAAATCTCACCCAAGGTAAATAAACATAACGGGAACATGATACGGGAATTGGACAGGAAAGGGGACCCGATGTTAAAACATGCTCTTGACTAAGGTGTATAAACAATGCGTAATGAGAAAGCGAGGTAGAAATAGGTGAATAAAATATGGAGTAGAGATAGATGAGATGAAGTGAGGAGAGAAATAATGACTTGGAGTAATTAATTAAGAATTGTACCGTTGATTTGAAGTGTTTTTTTCAGTTGAGCTTTTTAAAGGCGTTTGTGTTTATATAATTGGGTGGGATAGATTATGAGATTCATTCCAAAGTTTTGCGCCCCCGGGTGTGATACGGAATAAAGGCTTTTCAAAGGAAGTGTTTGGGAGGGGAAGATGAAGGTTTTGAGTTTGTCGGCTTGTCTGGTATTATAGCTGTGGATTTGTCTGTTTGTGGTAAGTAATTGCTGAAGTTTGGAGGTAAATGATTGTTGTGATAGTCAAACATGAATAGCGCTGTTTGAAGTTGGTTGAGGTGCTCTAATTTAAGTGTTTTCAGTGAGTGAAATAATGGCAAAGTGTGAGTTCTGGGGGGTGAGTTTGTGATGGTACGAATGGCCCATTTCTGTGTGATGTTTAGTTTGGTGAGTCGTGAATGATAGTTGGAGGCCCAGATGATGTTACAGTAGCTAATGTATGGGATAACTAATGTGTTGTATAGTGATTTTAGTGTGTAGTCTGGAAGGTGGTGTTTAACTCTGTAGATTGTACCAATTGCGTGAGACGCTTTGGTAGTGACAGAATTGATGTGTTCATTCCATGTTAGTTTGTCGTCGATTGTGATGCCAAGAAATTTGGTTGAGTGTACCTGGGAGATTGTCTGGTTATCTATTGTTATTGTTTGATTGTGATTTGTGTTGTATGTAAAGAAAAGCATGTAGTTGGTTTTGGATACATTGAGAGAAAGTTTATTGGCCCGAAACCAGTCAGTGATTTTTGCGAGTTCATGATTCATATTGTCAAAAAGTGCATCAATGTTAGGGTCTGAAAGAAAAATGTTTGTGTCATCTGCAAATAAAATTAGTTTTAGTATGTTGGAGATATTGGTGATGTCATTCATGTAAATAATGAAAAGTAGGGGTCCAAGGATTGAGCCTTGTGGGACGCCAACTGTGATGGGTTTGATGGATGATGGAATGGAGTGTACGTAGACTGATTGTGAACGGTTAGTTAGGTAACTCCTGAACCACTCCAAGGCTACTCCACGGACACCATAATGATAAAGCTTGTGAAGAAGAATGTTATGATCGATGGTGTCGAAAGCCTTGGAGAGATCCAGGAATACCCCCATGGTGTGGAGTTTATTTTTTAGTGCAAGGTTGAGGTTAGTTGTTAGTTCAAGAAGTGCCATGTAAGTTGAGCGTTTGGGCCTGAAACCGTAATGTTGTGCTTATTGAAGAATGTAGACAGACGTGTGTACATGATTTTTCAAGTAGTTTTGAAAAAAGATGGAAGAACAGAAATGGGCCTGTAATTTGCAATGTTATGTGCATCTTTGTTTTTCTAAATAGGAATGACTTTGGCTGATTTGAGGTGATCTGGGAAAGGTCCGGTGAGAAGTGATTGGTTAAATATGTGGTCATGTGTCGTATGGTGGGACATCCATATAGTTGGTGGCGTTACATTTTTTCCTCCTCTTCCATGTTCAACAAGGTGCTGCAAGAGCATTGAGTGTTCAATTGTTTTAAGTTAGGGCTCATTTCAAAGCTTTATTATTCTACTTTCTAAATTTGTATTACATTTGAACATTAACATTTGTTTAATTAGCAAAAAGTTCACAAATATTAACAAAGGTAAAATCTGGTGGAGTGGCGGTGGAGGAGTGGCGGTGGAGGAGTATGTACAAACTCAATGGGAAAAGGAATTTATTGTTCTGACACATACTGTAAAGTGTGTTAATTTAATACAGAATGTGCTTTTAACATAATACTAGCCTTTCCTGATGCATGAGGGTTAATTTTGAAGCAAAATTAAAATTTAATTGTAATTTACCTTGCAATTAATACCAGAATTAATGATTAGGTTGATAAAGGTCACAACCGCTCATGTTCATGTCTTACGGAAAATTAACAAAATCAGAAGGATATTAGAGTCCAATAAATTGTAAGCAAATGCAACTTTAATATTGCACCGTAATCTTACAAAGGTCTACACAAAATGGTAATTAATAAATTGGGTAAATTAATTAAAATCATAAAACCTTAAACACTATTGGGTGCTATACAGTGCTCAAAATTTTGATCTAACGTCGGTTACATTGCCCCAGTTTATGGTGTGATCATGAGATATTAGTAATGAGCAGGTCACAGAAGCTGCAAAATGTCATAAAATACCCCTACTGTTAAATATCCTCACTATATCCTGTTCTTATTTGTTTATTGTGCTGTCACATGATTATATTAATTTAGACACCCTGTATGTATTCAAAACTTTTATTTAAAAGTGAACAAAGCTGTAATATTTGAAGTTGACATTATAATTGATTTGGGCTTATTCAAGAAAGTCCAACTACACACATGTGAAACTTAAAGTGCTCTGCAGTGATATAACACCTTGACATGTAGTATTTTGAACACACTACACCCTATACTTTTTTAATGACTCTGGTTAACATTTATATGGCATACCAGACTTATTTGAGTTGTCCCAAGACAATAGAGTAGCTGCTGTTTTCACATTTTCATAAAATATTCAATATTGATTACACGGCCCTTAAATTTTATAAAAAAAGTGTATACTTATTTTTGTGCACCCTGTATTACCATCGGAGCTCATCAAAACATATTATAATTATATATTTTATTGAAGCTTATGGTGTACCCTGTAATAATATGTACTTGGTTTTAAGATTCTTAACCACCAGAGAAAATACAATTAAGTATAATGTCATGAACAAAATCTTATGTTTTTCATAATATCACCCTATATATTTTAGTGACCACCCTGAATACCGCCATGAAACTAGTACAAATGGATTTCTTGAACCATAAGCTTTCCAAAAATATATAGTTTTATGGGTGTCAGATGTATAGTTTTGAATCTATATAGTAAATAAGTGAAAAGGAGGGTAAATCACAAACATTGGGGTTTGTAACGCAAAGGTGTCCCACCATAAGACACATGACCATGTGCATCAGAGGTGATATGTTATCATGATTTGTTAGCAATGCCAGGATCTACCTTATCGGTACCTGCACTTTTGCCAGGTTTCAGCAGGTGGCGTGTGGGAGAGCGTGGCCTAGCGGTTAGGGTGCTTCCCTCTGGCGCAAATTTACCATCAAAATTCCCGGGGTTCGAATCCCGGTGGGGTCGTGGCACTTGCTGGGATTTATTCGGGTACTATCAATTCTGGATTTGATCTGTATACCAGCTATTGATTAAATACAGAATACCGCTCTCCTCCATGGTTCACTTGGAATTGGGCAAATGGATCATGAAAGCATCCCGTCCTTCGGAGGGGACGTTAAGCCGTCGGTCCCGTGTACAGAGAGTCACAACTGTACATGTACATCGCAGTCAGTGTCGAATAAGAGTAGGGTATAAACCCCTGACTGTTCCCAATCCGCCCCATCCTCAAATAGCGGGCCATGTTAGGAGCGTCCGTATCATGGATACACGCGGCCCCGGATCAGCACACTAGCTGAACAAATCCTGACACCACCACGAAGCCATTACCAATGACTTGTGGATACGAGCAAACAAAAGCAGGTGGCGAAGTTTGTGCATTTCGTCTACAGTAACTGGATTCAGGAAAATTGAGGTGAATGTGTTTTTTGGAAGGTGTTTATTAAATGAGTTATTGGAAGGTGGAATTTTGTTAGCCAAGTTTTTGCCCAGGTTAGTGAAGTGATCGTTGAATGCATTAGCTATGTCAAGCGGATCAGTTATCTGCTTATTATTATTATTAGTGAAATGGTCAGCGATTTTTTTAGTTGATACCTGTCTGCCTAGAATGTTATTGAGGAATGTCCAGGTCTTGGTAAGATCATTTTTGAATCTCTGAATTTGTTCTGTGTTGTATTTTTTTCTTGGCATTACGAATAATGTGAGTTAATTTGTTTTTGTATTGTTTGTATTGTTGTTTGGTTGCTGGTGTGTTTTTCTTCAGGTATGTTTTGTAGAGGCCGTGCTTGTGTTTAATTGACTTAGAAATTGCTGTTGTCATCCAAGGCTGCTTATGGTTACGATTTTTTAAAGTCTTCTTTTGAAAGGGGAATGATTCGTTGTAATGTTTGGTATAAGTTGTAATGAAGCTATTGTACGCTATGTTAGGATCATTTCTGTGAGTATATGTTCCCATGATTCAGTGTTGAGTCTACGGTTAAATGTACGAATGTTGTGATCTCTATAGTCACGTTTAGTGATTGTTGTTTTCGTGGCATGCTTATGCTTAAGGAATGTAATGAGGAATATTGGGAAGTGGTCTGTAGTGTCAGTGACAAATATCCCTGGTGTGGAGTCTGTGTCAGTGGAGTTGGTGATAATATTGTCAATGAGCGTGGCTGTGTTATGCGTAATTCTTGTAGGTCTGTTAATTTTGGGGATATAAGAATGTGTAAGTGATGTGTTAATAAAGTCATTAATGTGTGGATGAGTGGAGTAATTGAGAAGATTGATATTAAAGTCGCCGACAATATAGACATCACGGTTGGTTTTATTTAAATCAGTGAGAAGTTGCTCGAAGCTATTGTTAAAATTTTGGATTGTGTGTTCATGCAGCCTGTAAATAACTCCGACAGTTATATGTTTGGGTTTATTGTTGGTGTTAATGGTGAGATCGATGAAAAGTGAGTCAAATTCTGGTCCTGGTGTTGTGTCGATGATTTTGTATGAGAGGTGATTTTTTATGTAAAGACAAACCCCCCTTCCTCTGCCTGTGAGTGGTCCTGAAATGTATGTGTAGCCACTAAAGTGAGGTGGTGACTTGGTGTCAGTAAGCCATGTTTCTGAGAATGCTAAAACAGAGAAAGAGTGGTTGAGATGATCAAGGTACTCTCTTAAAATGAAAGAGTGAAAAATCACTCTGAATTTCGAGTAATTTTAAATTAACTCTAATCGAGTGGCTTTTAGCTCTAAAAGAGCGAGAAAATGCAACCTGACACCTTAACTCGCGGTTAATCGAGCTCACTCTGTTACCGAGTGGCTCAAAATGCCACTCTTCTTCGGAGTGAAACCCACTCTGAACTTTTATCGACCGGATTTTAGCTCTAAAAGAGTAAGAAAATGCTCACTCTTTTTTCGGAGTGAACTAATAGCCAATCAGAAACGCCGCAAATCGCGTGATTATTTTCGAACAACATGGCGGACGAGTTAAGTGAGACCGTCAGCAAACGGTTGAACGAAGTTGAAATTAGTGAAGAAATGAAAGATATCTTCACGGGTGAGTATATTGTATGTGTCGATCACAGTTCATAGCATTTACAGACAAAGTGTGGAGAAGCATTAAATGTTATTTACTGTATTATTACTCGTACATACCGTAGTCTGCGCCAGGCTAGGCTTACTCATGTACGAAACGCACAATCATGCATCTCACGGGCATGCATGCCATGATCATACACGTCATGCATGTCACAATCATGCATGTCTCACTGAATCATGCCAATGATGCGCCACAATATTCATTCATGTTACGATGCTATGAATTATGACCTACACATACAATATACTCACCAAACAAACAAAATTCACAAAGAATCACAACTCTATAAGAGTGACTAGTTCACTCTAAAAAGGAGTTATCAGTTCACTCTTTCCTTAGAGTTATTTTGTTCACTCTTTATTTTGAGTGGATCTCACTCTAAAAGATGCGTCACTCAGCTGGCTCTTTTTTGGAGTGAGATTTCACTCTTTTAGAGTGTTTTTCACTCTTTCGTTTTAAGAGAGTAGTTTGTGATTTCTTCGTGTGATTTTGTGATACTGCGACCGTTGAAATGGAATATGGAAACTGAGTCGTTGCTTGATGGATTTATAAGTGGTGTTGAAGCTTCGTCTGTGTGATAGCGGGAGTCAGAAACAGGATTGTTTGTGGGTGTGATGAAAGATGGGTGGTCACATGTTTGAGATGAAATGGGGTCTGTAAGTAATGGGTTGATAAAGAGGGGGTTAAGTTTGATGATGTTCACTTTAGTGTTGGTGAAAAATTCAATTAGTGATGCGTGAAAGTCATCATCGTGAATCTGGTGGTTGAATGTCAGTTCGTATATTGCAGGACACGGCATATTGAAAAGGGTAAAATCAAAGGAGAAAAAAAACGGCGAGGAGGGGTTATGAGGGAGCTTTTCAAAAAGACCGTTGCCCATACTCTATTCTAGGTCTAGGCATTATTTAACAACAATTGAATAAAATCAACTTTGAGAAAATATGTACTGAGAAGCAAATATTGCACAATTCACCTCTCTCCCGTACCGATCCAATATCTTTTAAACATACCCATCAAATCTTTAAACAAAAATTGGGGTTTCAAAACTGTTAATTTCACCTTTGCATGCAAAAATGTGTATCGGGAGGGTTGCGCTTACATGTGGTGTGCGTATCTCCTGTTGAAAAAATATTTAAATCTATTAACTTGATTTGGTATTTAATATATATTTCAAATGCTTAAATTATTCTCAGTTGTCCACAAATGTGCGCATATGAGGCTGCTATATTACGACAGCACTTAGCTTGTTTGTTTGTTTTTTCATATGACCTGATATTTTTTGAAAGATTTTACAGCTACAAACCTTTCGGGCATTCCTGTCTCGAACGTAGGCGCGGTCCTGATTGCCTGGAAAATAAAATTACAAATAATAAATAAAAAATCACGAAAACATATCTCTTAATACAAAAAATGCAAGCACACACATGCAACCCCATACACGCGTGCGCGAGAACGTGCCTGGGCACACACATACACACATACAAACACACACACACATTTTCTATGGTATATACGAACCGCAACACTGAATGTTGTGCTTGTAGGCCGACATTTTTACACATATAAAAATGTCATCAATACCACATATAGCATATATGAAGCTTAGAAATCTTTATTAATTTTAGCATTTGATGCCATGCTAATTATGCTAGATCAAAATATTTCAAACACGTTAACACAAAAGATATTGTCATTTGACTAGAGGCTCCTCTGGGACAGTCCGAAAAATACCGTGTTCTCGGATTTTGGGCATTGCGTATCATGACAACCGGGGCCGAACAATAAAAACACTTCACTAAATCATTAATTTACACACAAAGGGTAAATGAAATCGTGAGATAGGAATTTCGAAGTCTTAGTCTTCTTAATGTTTGTACCAAGTGTTATTCCAAGGTAGCCTTCTTAATAATTGCTATTTTGCTTTTTTTCTTAAGAGCCGAGATTGAGACCCGTCATGATTGTAACATGTTAAAGGCCTACACGCATGAATGAGGTCAAAAACTCCTCCTTACATTTCGTCGTTAGTATCACTTTGTGCCATATGGCCAATTTTGGTCGATTTTGTGATATTGGGCAGAGTAGTTCTAAAAATTGTTTTCAATTCTGACAAACCCCAAAGACAAAAATACTGCAAGTTAAAACTTGCAAGATTTCCCTGGCGGGGATTAAATGTGCAAATAAGCTCACTAAGGGTTGACTCAAAGATTTCGAAATGTATAGGAATTTTCGTTTTCATGTAGTAAACATTCATGTATAGTATAACAGTGCCATAGGATACTGTGTATAAGAAAAATTCCGGATTCGGAATTTTAAAACAAAGTTGTTATTTTTATATGAAGGACTTCGATTTGAGCTATTTCAAACAGTGATTTGTGTATTGACATTTTTTGTGCTATCGCAGTATCCCGATGTTTTTAAAGCCAGTGGTGAACATAAATTAATTGCTTTGGTGTATAGTAGAGAAAATGAAATCTTGGTATTACATGACCTAAATACTATACGCCATACTCTAATAGCAGTATGAGGTATCACCAACTTCAGCAGTGTATTATATTGCAACGTATAGAACGTACGCCATTGGCGTATAGTCTGTGCGCCACTTATCATAACATCATAAAAATATAACACCCAAACTCGAAAACTTTTCTTTATTTTACATAATGACTTCGGAGTTCTGTGCCAAACATAAATTAGTTCGTGACGTGTATACTATAAACTAACATTCTGCGGTCACATCTTATGTCGACATTCGGCCTTCTGAAGGGAACAAAAATCATATTTTAGGATCCAAATGAAGCAATTACTTATTATACAGCACTTTTCATCAGAAATATATTCTAGAAAATTCAAAAAAATAATACGCTCACTCCTACATAGGTACAAGGACCTAGCCTCGGGAAATCTTATTTATAGGGCACTTGCACGGGAAGTCAACATGTCAACTTTTCCAGACTTGTCTTTTAGAACAACTATGGCATGCAGAGAACACAAAAGAATCACCTGTATAAATATCTGCTCAGGTGAACCAGGTGCATGTTTTGTATTCTTCACATGCTTGGATGATTGAGAAGGCAAACAAAAGTCCATTCAACATAAATTTCGTCTCGTAAATGGATCCAATACCTGCTACTTTTAGAGCATATTTTATTGGCTAGATCAAGCATGGGTCAGATTGTCAGAGGGTCATTCTAAAAATTACCAAAATTACCAGTAGTACGTAAATCAACGTTCAAGTTGTACCCTTTCAGAAATACCTTCTGCCGGGGTGAAAGTAATCATAGTCCGGCAGGTATCATAGTCCGGGCTCCATAAACGACAACGGAATAAAGCGTGAAACTAATGTTGCGTGAAGAGTCAACTGAATCGATTGCCTATTGTTCACCATTGTTCCCGGACTGTGAGCACGGAGGACCATATCTCCTGCCACACAGGGACCTTCTGCAAAGGACTGGAATCGGGAACAGTGTAAGTACAAAAGGGATACGCTAACAATTTAATAAGACGACTGAAAACTGATAAATTCGAACACTGCGCAAAACAAGCAGAAAACAACAACAACAACGAAAACAAAATAATTGCTTTAAAAAGTTTATTAAAGGTGTTGATATCTCATTGTTGTTTAAAATTCATATTTGTTTACCTCTGCATGAGCTTTAAAATGATAAATCATTGAAATCCAGTATAAGAATAGTTGGCAGATATCCACCCAATTCCATTGTTGCGACAATAGTTCACTATTCCGGAGCGACGACATTCCTGTAACTCTCTCCATGTCATTCCTAGAGAAATGAAAATATATCATTTACAATAATAAAAGGTAAAAACAGAAAGTCAAAAAGAGGATTAAAATATATATATTTAAAAATATATTGGAATATATATTGAAAATATTTAAAGGATGAATAATGACTGAAGTGATTATAAAATATGATATGAATGATATAATGATGATAAAAGCTTTTGCGACAACGATACTGATAATGATGGCGATGGAGATGACGACGACGACGACGATGACAAGGAAGACGATAAGTAACGATGATGATGGTGATGGTGATGGTGATGATGATGATGATGATGATGATGATGACAGCGACGACGACGAAGGCGACAATAATGTGGTAATTCAAGTCGCACCAATGATCCATATGTACAAAATATACTCTGCTACAGTGGCTGGTTGGACCGGCGTAGTATATGTATTGATCCGCTTTTGACATTGACTCTGCTACATTTTCTGAAGTTTTTGTGAATTCAGTCATGGTAATATACGCAAGAATTCCAAGAAATGTCCATCTTGAGGCTGTGTGAAGCAGAAAGCGAACGTATCTGGTGAAGAGATAAAGTGAAAATTTTCAATAAATATAACATATACTGACATTAATCTCGAAAGTTCGTAAATTTCGTATGCTGTAAACGATACTAAACCTCAAATGAATTTTATTGTCATCAAAATATTTAAAAAAATATTTAAGCTACTTTCGCTTAAACTAATAAGAGTGATAATGTTCAATTCAAAGTCCGCTTTGATTTGGTTATAACAAATTATCTGGTAAAATCCATGTTTTCACCTACATGTTGAAATAAATCAACAAATAATAGTGTCTGGCCAGTCTTTGCTTTCATAATTTTTTGCAAGGATTGCTACCATAGGGCCGTAGACGTGTACTGCCAGCGACGCGCCTGGGAAGGACCGCTGTCAGCCTCCAAGGTGTTGTGTCTTGCCATAATGCAAGATCTATCCATGCACATATTGAAGATATACGAGAAGATTTCAATATACAAATATGCCACCTGCTTATTATACTAGAGACATGGCTACTTCCTCAAGATAAAACAGAAGACTACACAATTTCAGGATTTCAAAAATGCTTCCGTCAAGATGCAACTCCAGCCAGAACTAATCGTCGTCCACATTGTGGTATGATGGTGTATTCCAAGTTACCAATTACAAACCTATGTGTTGGATTCAAATTTTTGGGGTGTTTGTATGTTAACCCCGTGGTATCAGAGCATCCTGTGAGTTATGTTCTGGCCGGACTTGTTCCTTAACTGCTGGAATCAGTGAGATAACCATCAGTGCTTTTTTTTTTCTGGTAGGGCTAGCTTATTCCAAAGGTTTTTCCCCCTGGTTATCATCCTGCACTATGCTCAGCATTCTTCAGTTCCAACATTTTAATACAGCGCAATACTCTCCCATTTAGGTATTATCCTTACCTTGGCGATGATAACAAATTTAGTTGCCCACGGCAGAGGGCGACTGGGAGAAATCCCACCGCCAAGGACAAAACATCCTTGCTGCTTAAACATGCACGCTAGAGGCGTCTGAATAATTGAAATTCTTCGGCCAATCATGCTTTCAATCACAACCGAGACTAACCTACAATTTAATGAGTAGACCTCGGCTGCTGTTTATCTCGAACAAAAAAAACACTGTGCAAGGCCATCCCGCCGCGCAGTTTTGCCAGAACTGGAGTAAAATAATTTCTGGCAACAATTTGAATTACGAAAATCGCAAGAATGACCCAAAAATACTTCGAAGGTAGCCTTGACGACGTCTAAGGAATGAACTCATGACGGACATAGAACTCGGCAGCACCATCACAAACTGCTGGCCTGAATCTTCTCGTCTAGCTATTTCAATCCTCTCGTATGTTCGACGTACAACGTGCGCACTTTGCATCAAACAGGAAAGTTACAATCTCCCAACCAACTTTTCACAGCTTCAAACTAGGTAAGGACTTGTCATTGTTGGTATTCAGGAACACAACCGCCTAATCACATCATCCCCAACTGACGAAGTATGGTCAGACGACAAAAAACTGGGTCCCGTTAAAGCTTGATACAGAAACAGAGACATGGAGGGTCGGATTGGCCATGACCAAGCTTGTCCACAGATGCCTGTTGAGTGTAGAATCAGTCAGGGCAGGGATCCAACAGCTACTTTTCATGGTAAACACGCTCACAGTAAACAATGTCTATGCTCCAAATGAGTCAGATAGGGACACCGACAGGGAACCTTTTATGACACTATCAAAGAATACCTTGAGACTGAAAGAGGCAATGATATCAATCTAATAATCGGGACTTCATGCCAGAAGTGGCAAAGGATTAGCACCCTGTCTAAACCCAGTAGTTGTTGGTCCTCACGGTTACCATGAGGAAAACTAACACCACTTGGTGAGAGCTTGTTTCACTCTGTCAAGAGTACCAGTAAGCCAGCTCAGGCAAGATTCCCCCAAACAAGCAGAGTCTATGGACCTGGATGCACCCAAATGGCTTCCCAATCCCAGATAGACCACATCTTAGTCAATGGCAAATAGGTGAATTCTCTCCGTTACAATGCAGAGCCTACAACACTGTGGGCTTGATAGGATCACAGGAATACTCAGCATCCGTCTGAAAGCCCGCCTTAGGAACATTCTAAAGGTAAACCTGTAGAAGACCAAAGTTTGACTGAAAGAAGCTACAAAATCCTTCAAAACACAATTTCACATTCGAACTTTCCACATAGGTTTTAGATCCTTCCAAGAACTGGATTATCTGTTGTCAATCACTGAACGGTACAAACTAACTGAGGACAGGCGTTGAAAGAGCAGGCCAAAGAAGTAGTAGTTGGCAATGCAGCCCCTGTGGAATGCCTTGCTGTGTGTCTGAGAAAACCTAAGGCTGAGGAACAGGCGCGAGACAAGGCAAAGAAAGAAATTCTCATGATTAGAAACCAACAATTCAAGGAATGCATGGCGAAATCTCAAATGCAAGGCTTGTGAATGAATCAGTATCAATCTGACGAAATGGGCAAAACTCAACAACAAACAGATGGATGACTTGAAATTTGCAGATGAGAAAGGGTTGAATGT
This sequence comes from Ophioderma brevispina, assembly GCA_023653785.1. NCBI lineage: Eukaryota > Metazoa > Echinodermata > Ophiuroidea > Amphilepidida > Ophiodermatidae > Ophioderma > Ophioderma brevispina. The sequence continues at coordinate 6,317 of JAMKCH010007799.1, read as the reverse complement.
AATTACAACGTGGCAAATTTTCACGAAATCTATGGTTCAGGATAGAAGATCTTCCACCAAAAGTCAAGAGAAACGGGAGATGGTAACAGCCCAATCAGTGAAAAAGAACTTTGATGAGTGGGCGGCAATTACTTAGCTCTTTACTCCACAACGAAATGGTACACCAACATCTGACCTACCATCTCCTGCTGATCAGGACTTCCTATAGGCCAAGACCCCACCTCATCGATGAAACAGAAAGGCAAATTCAGCGAATGAAAAAACAACAGAGAGCTAGAGTGGACAGTGCAATAACATCAGAAGCATTCCAGAGTGGCGGGGGGGGGGAAGTATGTTGCCAGGTCATCCACAGTTTCTACGTTGAAGTTTTCACCACTCTTAAACCCCCCGAACAGTGGGATCACTAACATCTTGTCCATTTGCCTAAGAAAGGAGACCACAGCTGAAATGAATAATTACAGAGGAATACTTGATGTCAGTGGCAGCAAACGTCTACACAAATCCTGTTAACAAGAATACGAGAGCATGTTGATCCTATACTAAGATCCAACCAAGCTGGTTTTTGCCCAGGTGGTAGAAGCTGTGCATAACAGGATCACATCCTAAGGAGAATCATGAAGGCCATTCAGAGTTAGTATCAACACCCACTCACCATCACCTTCATCGAATTTAAGAAAGCCTTTGACTCGATCAACAGGAGGGTCATTTTCTCGGTTCTCCGGCACTGATGGTTACCTTAAGCCATAGGTGTCCTCTACAGCAATTCCAAAAAAGCGCTGTTTATGGTAGATGGAAATATCTCGGAGCCATTCTCGTTTTCAACAGGGGTACTCAGGAGATGTATTAGCCTCCCTTATTTCCATCGTGTGATTGATGATAGACTATTGCTGCCCAAAAGGCAACTAAAGATACAGATCCGGATTGATGACACATTCACGTCAGTCCAGGAGGTATCCAGCCAAAGTCTTAAATGACCTGGATTTCGCTGACGATATCGCCCTACTGGAGTCTTCAATCCCTAGAGCTCAGGCACAGTTTTATCAAGAACAGCAGCTGCAGCTGAAGAATGGGCCTTATCATCAGTGTACCAAAAGACAGAGTACATGACTACCAACTGCAACCCACTTCCAACTCAATCTTAATTGTAATGGCGAGTGCATCAACCATGTCTCCGACTTCAAAATATCTTGGTTGTATGATGGCTCCCGTTTCTAAAGACCTTAACAGACGAAAAGCCCTTGCCTGGGCAGCATTTTGGAAGTTGGAGCGCATATGGAGAAGTCAAAGTATACAATCAAAATGAAAGTACTCCTCTTCAACACAACATGCGAGACAGTATTTTTGTATGGCTGCGAAACCTGGTGCTGAACAACCAAGTTGGAGAGTAAGGTCAATTCTTTCGCACATGTTGTACAGAATATGCTGACGTCAAGCTGCATTGATCGTGTCCCAATGTCAAATCTATGCTGCTACGGGACGGAGCCTCTGATAAACCGAGTAAGACTGAGACAGCTTACTTTTCTTGGTCATATTCTAAGGATGCCAGAGGGAGAGCTTAGTAGGTTATATGCTTTCTACACACCACCGCATGGCAAGAGGAAACCAGGCCGACAGAGGACATCATATCTCTCCTACATCCAAAAGCTCTTGGGGGATACAAACAACATGTTGCAACCAAAGGCTATCTCCAACTTGGCCCAAAACAGAAGTGACTGGAGGAAACTTGCGATCGCCTGCTGCGCAGTCGACTGATGATGATGATGATGACGTCATATGTTGAGGAAAGTACGAAAATACTGAATACAAGGTGGGAAATTGATATTTCGCTATTTTAGCGATTCAAACACCTTATTATAGCACTAAAATGCTCTCACTATATACAACTAGTCATTTCCCATCAAGTAGAGTCAAAAAACGCAGGAAAATCTGATATTCCTAACCTTTTTGGCTATAGACACAGTGTAGAATAGGGGAAAATGGAATTTTCCCCTATTCTACACTGTGTCTATAGAAATTGACAGTTGACATGCTGACATGCGAACTTTATGACGTAATTGTGGCGTAATGCTAGGCATGTTTGTACTCATTTTGGTACCTATACCCCGATGGATGTTTATTTTTGGATGAAAAGGCGCGGAAAATGCCAATATACATTAAATAATTTGGCACCAAAAAGGGGTCTCAGCAAGCCGGGGAAAAAACCTGAAGGATGGACCCCCCCTTCGGTAGACGAGGATTATTAAGAGTTACGTAAGTCGTAGAACAGTAAGTATAACCATGGACGTCATAGAAGGAAGGACCAACTACACACTGGTTTCAAAGACCCTATCACTTTGCCGCCTTTTGTTATTAAATCCCCATTTACCGGCTTAAGATAATGCGATAATCACCCTCTCAGCAGGAGGGCTGACTGGCCTTCGCTTGAATTTTCTTTATTGAACATCCAATTCCTATACATTTGGTACCTACAGTATAGCTTAGAGTTATTAACTTTACTCTTTCCATTGGTATCAAAATATTTAAACACTAACGATGACGTCACTACGACGTCATAAGGTTATAATGTTTAAAAATACTGCATATAGGAAGAAACTTTAATATTTTGCAAATTTACTGGCTCAAAAATAATATTGTAACACTTAAACATTTTCCATTATGTAGAGACATTATAGTCCATAAGCCAGTTTCTGTACGGGCCTTAAAATTCGAGTTTGTTGCACCCACCTGGTGATTAATTTTCCAATATATTACCTTAAAGGGGGTGTCCCCCTGACTAGGATTAGGTATGTTTCCGCCCCGAAATGTTGCACATTAGCGCGTACTGCCTATTTCAAAATGGCTGCCATTGATTTATGAAAAACTGCTATTGTATTTTCATTATAGATAGGAACTTTATGCAGGACTAAACCAAATAAAGTTTTACCTTCCTGAAGTGGGCTTAAACATTTAAGTGTCCAAAATGGCCGCCGGAAGGAAGCATGTTTTGTTAAATGTACTAAAATTGCCAAATTGATGGGGTAAGAATGCGGGTAATATTTTGAAAGCACCAAAAGGAGAATTAATGGCATTTGTATATTGCAGACATGATATTAACTCATGATGGCGTCGGTTATACCTGCTTCGGAGAACATAAATCAAGAAGAAAAACACCCCTGCACATCTTTTTCGACATAATAAGAACCATAAGGAAAACTATTGATAACTTTTTTCCGCAATTTTCTCTCGTAGTTCTGGACAATTGCAGACCATTCAACACTTGTTGACGCTGGGAAGGAAGATGATCTCGGCAGTAGAGAGTGAGAAAGAGCTGGTGGTACAAGTCAGAAACAAAGATAGTACCTGATGTGCTCGAAAGAAAGTTAGGTCACCATATTTAAATTTTCCTTCTACATATAAACAACCTTTTCACTTCTTTATAAGCATATTTCGTAATATTTACTGGGAAACACCTATGACGTCACTGAGTAGCCCTTAAAAACAGTCCACGCCTATTTATTATGATTTTATTGAATCAGGTCGATATGAGCTGTTGTCTTCGTATGAACTATTACAGAGTCCGTTTAAACTACGTTATATGGCCCAAGTAGTAACCAGCTATAGGGACAGGACTCTCTTGGACAAGTCGATACCCCACTTTAATATTTTTTACATCTTGGAAGTGATTTAGGGTCATTGTTAGAAAGTATTGTTTAATAACATCGAAAAGATGGGTAGGGCCGTTTTCTTCCTGATTTACGTACTCTTGGGCGAACATAATCGCCGCCATCTTTAAAAAAAGCCTGTACGAAAAATAAAATGTTAATATTTGTGTTTTTTAAATGACCCTTTTTGGATGCCAACATCTTAATATTTCAACAATTTACATTTTTAAGTCATTGAGCAAAATTTCCTCCGTGCGCGGCCATCTGGACGCCTAGATGTGTAAGCCCCATTTAGGAAGTTTAAAAATTGATTTCGCGTAGTCGTGGATAAAATTTCTATCTGTAATGAAATTATAATGGAGGTGTGGGCATGTAAAACAATGGCGGCCATTGACACTGGGCAGGACGCTAAACCGTCAGCTTTGGGCGGGAAACATATCTCATCTAGGCAGGGGTACATCCCCTTCAAGGTGATATATGGGAAAATTAATCACCAGTTGGGTGCAACGAACGGAAAATCTGATGATGGCAGCTTATGGACTATTATGACGTCATTATGACATGTTAGTATGTTGATACTCATTTTGGTATCAAAGGAAAGAGGAGGACCTGCTATCTATTGCAACTAAAATCAAATGTCTGTGATATTACTGTGTCGTACTAGGCGTGTTGGTATTTCCCTCCTAAGGGGGGGGGGGTGTTGTCCACACCCATATCCATTACTTTGGGATCACCCTTTACCTTTCCTATACCCCGGTAGTGTTTTTAATGAGGGGCATGAAACGGAGCACAAAATGTCAATTGGTAATTACATTAACTCATTTGACACCGGGTTTTGGTTGGGCGGAAGAATATAGTCCATAAGCCAGTCTCTGTACGGGCCTTAAAATTCGAGTTTGTTACACCCACCTGGTGATTAATTTTCCAATATATCACCTTGAAGGGGGTCTCCCTCTGACTAGGATTAGGTATGTTTCCGCCCCGAAAAGTTGCACATTAGCGCGTACTGCCTATTTCAAAATGGCCACCATTGTTTTATGAAAAACTGCTATTGTATTTTCATTATAGATAGGAATTTTATCCAAGGCAAAACGAAATAAAGTTCTACCTTCCTGAAGTGGGTTGAAACATTTAAGTGTCCAAGATAGCCGCCGGTAGGAGTAATATTTGAGGCACCAAAAAGAGATTCAATGGCATTTGTGTTTTGCAGACATGATTGTAACTCATGATGGCGGCGGTTATACCCGCTCCAGGAGACATAAATCAAGAAGAAAAACGCCCCTGCACATCTTTTTCGACATAATAAGAACCATAACGAAAACTATTGATAACATTTTTCCGCAATTTTCTCTCGTACTTCTGGATAATTGCAGACCACTCAACACTAGTTGACGCTGGGAAGGAAGCTGATCTAGGCAGTGGAGAGAGGGAAGGAGCCTGTGGTACAAATCAGAAACAAAGATAGCACTTGATGTGCTCAAAAGAAACTTAGGTCACCATATTTAAATGTTCCTTCTACATATAGACAATTTTTTCACTTCTTCATAAGCATATTTTTTTATTTTTACTGAGAAACACCTATGACGTCACTGAGTAGTCCTTAAATACAGTCCACGCCCATTTATTATGATTTTATTGTATCAGGTTGATACGAGCTGTTGTCTTCCTATGAATTATTATATAATCAGTTTAAACTACGTTATATGGCCCAAGTAGTAACCAGCTATAGTAACGGCAAGTCAATACCCCATTTTAATATTTTTTACATTTTGGAAATGATTTAGGGTCATTATTAGAAAGTGTTGTTTAATAACGTCGAAAAGATGGGTAGGGCTGCTTTTCTTCCTGATTTACGTACCATAGAGCGAATATAATCACCGCCATCTTTTAAAACAAGCCTTACGTAAAATATAAATGCCATAAATTCTTTTTTGGAGCTCCCAAAATATCACCCGGGTTCTTTTTTCAACAATTTGTCATTATATCAAAATATGCCTCCTTGCGGCGGCCATCTTGGACGTCTAGACGTTTAAGCCCCCTTCAGGCAGTTAAAAACTTGATTTCGTGTAGTCTTGGATAAAATTTCTATCTGTATTGAAATTATAATGGCGGTTTTACATAAGACAATGGCAGCCATTTTGAAATGGGCAGGACGCGCTAACGTGCAGCTTTTCGGGGCGGAAACATACCTAATCCTAGTCAGGGGGACATCCCCTTTAAGCTGATATATGGGAATATTAATCACTAATTGGGTGCAACGAACGAAAAAGGTGATGATAGCAGCTTATGGACTAATAGAAGAGAGCGGTAACAACCCCCCCCCCCCTTCGGAAGACGAGGGTTAATTAATTTATAATTTATACATTTAATTAGGTATAAAGTATGACTTACCACATTCATATATCAGATGAAACTGACATTGAAATCAGTTCGACATGGTATCGGCTATCAAATAGCGGTAAACAATTTCAACATAACCGGAAGTTAAAATATTATACAATTTTGTGGGTTTTCGAGGTACAATTACACGTGTTGGGCGCGCTTGGGCACCAGTTCAGAAGTTATACATTGTTACAAGGTACATTGAACTTTCATAACACCGTTTCTCAAGAGTCGGAAGTGATCCGAACATGTTCATATTATTTTCACAAGATTTTTAACAATTACGGGTCACAA
>JAMKCH010007798.1:0-31881 GCA_023653785.1 Ophioderma brevispina | reverse complement strand
ACCAATGTGCATTGTATTTGTTGATTGCAATAATTTTGCCACAATAATATAATTTTTTTCCTTTGCAGGCCCGTAACCAGGATTTTTTTAGGGGAGGGTGACATTTTTTAAAAGGGGACCTTTGCCAGTAATTGCAAGGAGGGGGCATTTGGCAAAAGCAGACTTTTTACCGAAATACTAACCTTTTTTTCCACAAGAAAGGATAAAAACACCTAATGTTTGGCTCATTCCACTCACAATATCTGTTTTTAACTCCTTTTAGGGGTTTGGGGGCTTTTTGGAATTAAGGGGCATCCACTGCATTGCCCCCTCCCCAGGTTATGGGCCTGTTCCAATGGCCTACAAATGACTGCAATCTTGGACAAAAGTGGTTGGCACACCTTGTGAAAATTTGCTCTTTTACATTTGTATAATTCAACCTTTTTTAAGGTATGAAATTGAACTTTTTTGGTATCAAGTTGAAGCTTTTGCTACTCCATAAAATCTCCCCTTCCCCACCTATCAATGTTGAGTATTGTCAGGCACACTGCAACACAATTTCAAGTTTCAACTTTGTTATGGGGAAGAGGGGGTGATTTTACCATACGGTAAGAAAAGTGTGGCAACACTTTTGTCCAAGATTGTGGTGTGAAATGTAATCAAGGCTAAGATATCTCATAGCTCAGAAGTAATCCATTCCTAATTCCCTTGGTAGAGATTTTTGCCAAGACCCACTTACTGTACATGAATTGCTTATATCAGGGACTGCCTTTTAAAATGAGCAGGGGAGCGACAAGAACTCTCCTGGAACTTTTAAGGGGAGCAATAGATGATCAGCTAAAACCAAAAAAATTGTCAAGCCATCAAGAGGATCTAAAGAAATATTTAAATCTAAGACTGTGTCCTTGTAAGGAGACTAAATTATCCTACCAAAGCCATTTTAAGATCCATAAAAATGGTCAAAATATACAGGTAACGGACAGACTATGGATCAGATTCTAAGGAGAGCTTCAAACCACTCTCCTGTAGTATTTTAGGATAGTGATTAAGGAGAGCATTACTCTGTAGTGCCTTAAAAGGCAGTCCCTGTTATATATTTTTAGGAATTCTATTGATAAATGAAGGGGAAATAAGAGAATTATGTAAGTCAAATTATTTTTAAGGGACAAGTGCATCTTACACCAGAGTAAAATGCTCTGTGTCATAACTTCATAAAAATTACTGTAGACTACAAAGTATATAAATTTCTCAACAAAAATAATTACCCAAATTTTTTCTTCTATAAAATATGAAATGAACAAACATTCTTTATAAGTTTTTCTCATAAGGAGCCCTCACTCCAGGGACTTTCATTTTTAAAAAAAAAATGTTTTTATTTTCAAAATATATACAGAGAATGGTTTACATTTTGAATGTTTTGCATGACTTTTAGGGAAACCTTGGCTTAAATTCTGTTATGGACTAAAGTGTTTAAAAAATGAGGAACAAGGTGTCATAATAATTTTACCTTTCAAGTAGGTATTTATGAAACAGTTGCTGCTTCAAAAGTCACAGAAAAATGAACATAGAGAAAATTGATGATTTTGCATTTTCTTCTGTGCACGACAGAAAAATCAGAGCAATCTTTTCTATCGGAATGAATAGCAGGCAAGATCAAAACATTTAGTTTTGTTTTCTTTTGTTCTTGTTTGACCAATACACCTTCGAAACATTCTCGGTGTTATACTACCGATCTACTACTGATCAAGTGCAAATTGAGAGAAATTCATATCCCCTCAAAAAAACTCATAATCCCTTAAGCACATTTTTTAAATTTAGTTTTACCAAAAGTGATCCAATTCCCATGCCTGAATATATTACAACAAACAGTCCAACAAGACTGAAAATTTCATCATGACATTTGAATTTCTATAAAAAATCATATTTTAAAAAATTGATCTTATTATAATGATGGCATATTTAGCTTATTGACTTCAGTGTGATCTAATCAATGGTTAGCATTCCAATATCACAAAAAAAGTGTTTAAAATGGCGGCACTGCTTCTGGAGATGTCCTATGTCTCTTACGAACTGAAAAATTAGTAGAAAAAAAAACTAATTTTAATCATCAGTTATGTGCAAACTTTATTTACTTGAATGTGTTCTGGCCCGTAAGGCCCGGCCTCTATCTAAAAGCGCATGCAATGTTCATTATGCAAAAATAGTTTTTCATGTTGTGCTCAAAGGCATATTTGCTAATACAATAACCCCCCCAGATTTCATCATTCATTGTAAACAAAGAAATATCAGTAAGCTCCCGACAAAGCATTGGTTCCAAGGAGATTGTTGTACAGGTAGTCCATGTGAATCGTTAGAGAGAACATTTCTTAAAATTCAATTTTGTGATCAGTACGGTCAATTTACCCATTCTTCACCTCTAACGATTCACATCCGTAGCTGTACAAAAACCTTCATTGTGAAGCAATGCATGTGTTTGGAAGCTACCGATATCTTCTCTTTTTTTCAAAACCCATCCAAACATCCTTCAAAGAAGCCAGAAATTGTAAACACTATCTTATTTCACATTCTACATATTTGAATAGCACTGCCCTCCTTAAATTAAACTTTTGGAAAGTGATTAAATTGGCCAGCCTAAATTTAGTCAAGTGTATATTGGTTCACTCTTGAAACTGTTGCTATGTTTTCATTACATAATTGGAAAGTTTAATGAAAACTTAGCCTGTAAAGCATCTTTTCAACATTTTCTGGTTGTAATAATACACAGAATGTGAACAGTTCTTGTATTTTTAAAATCAAAATGGGGAAGTTGTAGGTTATGTTTAGATTGGATACATGTATTGTACGGATAATAGCCATACATCTCTATAATAAAAATTCCGTTAAAAGGGAAGGGCGTGTCAAGGGGAGGTAGCCATGTAAAAGGTATGGGAAGGGATTAGTTAAGCCACATTTTGTGGGAGTTTTTGCAAGTGACTTATTTATTTTTTTTTTGGACAACACTTAGCCGAGGTATACATAACGAAATATTAACGCAGAGTGAATAGGGGTTCCTATCCCTCTATTACTTACGATTTTTAAGAAAAAATGCGACCAATCAAAATACAACATATACAACTTTATTGGGAAAACAAATCACGCTATACTTATCAACCACAAGGTTGACCACTGCAGACTCAAAGCAGGCTAGAAGAAGCCATTCCGGATGTTTGGCCTGCCCGACTGGACGTAAATTAATGTTATAGGATTCGGAACAACGTACCACGTGACTCTAAACATTTTGTTTTAAATAATTATTTTTAAAGCCCTTAAAAAAGGTAGCTCCCACTTGCGCAACATGTCACCACAATGACTTCATATTATTTTTCCTTAAAATGTTTAACCTCCGTCCCCACAAAGACTAAATTTGTCACAATGTTAAAATGTTCCCACGCCATTGCACTATTTCAATTCATATACAAATTAGAACATAGTCGTCTCTTGACATATTACTCTCTTACAATACACAAACAAAAATTACACCGTAGTTACCCATCGAATCATATCACATTCTATTAAAAGTGTGCGCATAGGTAAAAAAGGTCACACCCAGGGAAATGTTTACTAGTACATATAAAATGAGCTCTGTCTGTCCACCTATGGATTTTGAAGGAGCCCCTGAACCTATGGCCCTGAATTTTGACATGCAGTAGAAAACAACAGCCGAGGTTATTAATCAGCACTGTTGTCGTCACAGGGTATCCAAAAAATCAAAATCATCTAGAGTGTTAATTTGCGTTAAAATCCAGATAATCCTAAACCGCAATAACTTAAATACAGGTGGCTGATCCAATCACATTCTTTCCTTTTTAAAGGAATTTTTATTATATTTAATTATATCGCCGTGCCCACGACTTGCTACATGTTGTGCCAAACGTTTAAGCATTCGTTAATTCAATGCACTCATTGCTCAAGCATTACAAAATAAGCAATATATCATCTTCCTAATACCTTCACATAATAACCAATTACAACATGGATATTTCCTCTTGATCCACCTTTCCTTTTTAAAGGAATTTTTATTTGATTATTTTGATAATCGCCCCAGCCCGCCACGACCTTGCTACATGTGGTGCCCCACGTTTAAGCATCCGTTCATCAATGCACTCATAACGATTTAAGACGCGTTAACCATCAAATCCTGTAAAATTTCCTCAGGAACCTTCGCTTATATTGCCCTGTATTCGACTCTACTCTTTTTACACTAAATCTTTTGTAAATGGACTTCAGGTTTTGCTGCCTATCTTATGAGTATAATATCCTTATGACGTAAAATTGCACAAACATTTCATAATCTATCACACATAGATTTTAGAGAGGATATAACGCACGAATATTTTCTGGCAAACACTCTATTTGAAAAGTAGGTCATAACCAAGCGAATAAGCGGTAGGCCCGCAGGCTACCCCCGCCAAAAATTGACATTTAAGAGTGTGTGGGTGGTCTTGATCTGTGACGAGAAGACACAACAAAATTTATATCAGTTATAAAATGTAACTGAAATAGAAAGTGTGGGCAGAAATTATACTTGCAACACTTATAGAGTGTTTCAGTATGCTTCAAGCTTTGTTTGATAGTGATCCAAAATCTGTTTTTCCTTGCACCTCTTCTCCCAAATAGTACATGACTAGTGCAAGTATAATTATGTACTAGTATTTCGTATTTTTGTGCAATTTAACCGTACCCCCTTTACACAATTTGGATATTGGGTTTGCATCATGATAATAATTAATATCTTATTCGGGTTGAAATCCCTATTTACAACCACCTTCAATTGTTAAATACATTCTCCAAGTGATTTTTTCTGTACATTTCTAACAGTGCACATATGAGTCAATATTGAAAAATGAGCTCATATTGCCAAAAATTCAACTTTCCCCTTGAACAACAATATAATGATCGCAATAAGTTACATAGCGGTTCAGAGTAATGGGTACATAATATTTTAATCCAAACGCTAGTAAAAAAAATCAGACCAAAGTTCTGCTTGTTAGGGTAACATACTTTGTTTAATGAGGTGAAATAGTGTTTGTTTTTAGTGTAGATGCAAAGGATTTTTATAGAATATTTTTTATAAAGCTTAGTCATACTTATTACAGAAAAATGTGTTTGTTGTGTTTGTCCGTTTGCTCATTGATCTGCTAATTAAAAGTGACAATTGCAACTCTTGTTGGTTGTTCTGTTTGATTGTGACTCAAAATGGTTAATTGTTAACTTGAATTGCAGTTGCCCTTTTAAAGGTTTTTTTTGCACATATGGGATTTCACAAATTTCTAGGTTTTTTTTTTGTTTTTTTGTTCTTCCCTTAAAATTGAAAGTAATGCCTGTTGTAAAGCTTTTCTATCAAAAATATCACCATCTGAACGGATTAAGCCAAGAAATGTTCTTTGGTACAAAAATGTTGAAAATTTCTAATTCGTTAGGAGCAAATACGAAATTCAGCCTTGTTTTATATTTGATAATAAGCAAATCAAAATTATATTTTTCTCTCGTTTTAAGACATTCTGTAGCCAAATAAAATCTATGAGTGTCTAATCTAAATGAAATTACTAGTATGAAAGAATATTGTGGGTGCCTCAAAATCTATCATTGCACCTTTTAATGTTATGAGGATCAAGTGACACTGGCTCATCAAAATATTAAAGTTGGAAATTTTTAAAAAGCTGTTAAATTTTATGCAATTTCATTGGGTCAGGCCTTGCCCAGTCTAAATTCAACAATTAAAATATGTATTGTGCAAACACTATCGATGCAATATGGGGTTATTACACTTCTGTTTTACTACGTTGACTTCATGCCTGTGGCATCGCAACATTAGGTAGATTTAGGGCATCATGCGTGAGGGGCTTGGTTGTACTTGGACTGTTACATGAGATGCAATGAGCCAAAGTTGCGGTGTGCGTGAATGGCATAGACACAATATGATGCAAGAACATTAACCTCAAAATAACCTCCAATACTCAGTGTTTCCAATGGCGGATCCAGGATTTGACAAATTTCAAATTTAAGGTGGGGCTGAAAGGCTGTAACTGGTCCAAAAATTAGCTAAAAATGTGGCTGATTTGAAGAATTTGAAGAAAATTTACCGGGAGCTGCGCGCCCCCCATCCCTGGATAAGCGGACTTGGTTGTCTAATACCAGTCTTAAATGCAAATTGAAACCAAGCAGAAGAAACCAATGAAAGTGCTGAAAAAATTTTAATAGCTGTTTAAGAACTAGGATTAGATAAGACCATTTCCATCTTGATCTCTTTTCTTTTTTTTTTTTGCATTTTTTTAAAAAAAATGTGGCCATTGTATCGGGGTTTGAGAGTACTGAAAACTAATCAAGTGGAAAATAATTCTTGAATCTTTATTGTAGGCCCATTTTGGTACATCCAAGACCATTAGTAAGAGGAACAAAAAAGGAGGGGACGTTAAGCTGTCGGCTCCATGTACAGAGGTACAGATGTACATGTACATCACAGCCAGTGACGAATAGAGTAGGGTGAAAACCCCCGCTTTACCAATTTGCACCAGCCTCAAAGCGGGCCATGTTAGGAGCATCCGTTATCATGGATCACATGGCCCCGGATCAGCTTAATCATTTGAATAAATTCTGGACACCACCACAAGCCATTCAATGGACTTATGGTTATTGCTTAATACGACACAGTTCCGGCAAATAAATCATGGCCAGGGTGAACACTTGGTATGCATGTATCAATGCGGTCTTGATGTGATGCAAGAATGTATATGGTGTCGTATCGCTGAATGTCTCTCTGTACATGGCAGGTTTATCTATTAGCTGGCCACATTATTCTGCGGAAACTAGTTGAACTCAAGATTTGAATATGAATCAAAACCTTTCACAAAGAAAAACAAATGCTACCATCTCTGTAAATAATAAATGCCACAAGGGCCTAACATTTTCCACAGGGGCATTTATGATAGGTCACTTGGTAGGTTTACTTATTATAAGTGGAAATTTTCGCGACATTTTATTTTCGCAATTTCGCGACAGAAGTGAACATAAAAAACGCAAAAATAAAAACTCAAAAAATAAATTTTTCCAATAGATTTGTATTGCATTGTGTTGTCAATACCGGTGTGAAGATTAATTCTTGCACATTTGGCAAAAACTGTTAAAATCGCACGAAAATATCTGTACGCCGAAATTTCCCCTATACAGTATATTTCCATTGCAACCATAGCGAGAAAATCTTGTTATACCCCCAAAAACTAAATTGAGTAAAGTACACAAAAAAGAAAATGGCGCAGATGGAGGCGGTTAGCCAGGTTGGTGCGGAGGAGCCGTGCCTTCCATGGGGTGGTAAAAAAGAGTAGGGAGACGGCCGAGCTGAAAAGTGCGCTAGGTTCGAGTTGACCCTCCCCACAGTACACAAAAAAACCACAACACCTTTATTTGAAGGATAAATATATAAGATTTAAGAAAGTGATGGGTGTGGTTGAAATATTGGTGGCAGGGATGTTTCTATTGACGAAAAAGAAATTTGGGCTGCAAGTTAAGCGAATTATGATTTTTTATTATTTAAGATAAAAAATATTACAATTTATTGTTATGGATCCTTTTTGTTATTGATATAGGATTTATATACATTGCATAATAAAGGGTTCAGGTAATATCGTTGTGGTGAAGTGATAAAAAGGATGTTTTTTTGAGGAAAAGGAAAAAAGGTTGATTTGGGGCAAAATTCTAGACCCTTTATATATTTTAGAAAACAGAAATATATAATATAAATGTCAGAGATTGATAGTTTGCATCATGATTAAAAAAAAAAAAAAAAAAACTAAGAAATTAAAAAAATCTTGATTATTCTTAAGTTAGCCCAAAAACGTGGATTTTTTGGACCCAAAAAACACCCACTGCCACCAAAGTTTTTTCGAACACAACCATCATTTTTTTAATTATTATTTACTATCTTTCGAATTAGAAGTGGTTGCGTTTCGTTGTACAGAGGGGAGGGCGTTGCTCGACAATTTGCAGTCAAAACCGATCCACTAGAGGCATTTCAAATAAAGGGCATATTTTTTTTTTAGCCCATTTTGGAACCCCCCGGGGGTCCTTAAGTGGCTGGACCCCTAACGTTGTGGTTTTGATCATCCTTGGATCTGCACCCCTGGGGTGTGAAATCCTGACTATGCACATGCTTATCTTAATATCATTTAAAGGGCAACTAGAATTTGGCACCCCCAACATACAAGGTATCTCAAAAACAATTAGGAAAATCCTTATTTTTGTTGTGATGTAAAGCTTGACTTTAAAACAAATCGCGCATATGAACGGATTTTTTAAGCTGGGAATTTATTTCGTAAGACAAAAAAAGTTGAATATCTAATTCTGAGCAAATAGGAAATTCATCTGGTTTTATATTGAAACTATCTGGTTCGCTTCACATTTAAATATTTGGAGCCAAATACAGTTAGGAAATCCATGCGTGTCTAATCTAAATGAAAGCACTGACATAGACAGAGGAAAATTATAAACTCAAAAAATTTGGCCACATTGATTGAGACATGCTTCGTAAATCAAAGGAGGTTCCTCAGCCTGGAAATAAGGGATTTTGTTTACAAATTAGGTGTCATTGTAAAGAGAAAACGACACAAAACTTTTCCTGAATATTCAAACACCATGAAAACCACCTTCAATTTCAAAGAGAAAATGAGGAGGTAACTCAAACCAAATAAATTTTTGAGGAAGTTAGTTGGCTTTGATTTTTTGTGGACCTTTATGGGGAAGTTTATTTAAAACCAACACTTCTGCTTGTTCTTTCTGGTTGGACCCAGTTTCTTAGGCAGTTTTCTAGACAATCATGGTTCACCACAATACAACCACCAGCAAAGCAATTGAGTTTTGAAGATGCTCTTAAATGTTTTGGCAAAGTAAGTGGGTCAATGGGATGCAACGAAGCGTATATAGGGGCAATAGCTGCCAGGTTGATCATACAGCTTGCTGCTTGCAACTCAATTTATTCCTTGAGTCAGTGGCTTTGGAAAGGTTTCTTAAGGGGATCTTGGAATCAAGCGCACAAGATGCAGACTTAACAGTGTTTAAGAGAGACTCTCCAAAGTTTGGATGAACTCACTCTTATTATGAGGAAAACCTACGTGCAATAGTCCATAAGCTGACCCATCATAGATTTTCCGTTCATTGCCACCCAATTCGTGATTAATTTTCCAAATCACCTTGAAGGGGATGTCCCCTGACTAGGTTAGGTATGTTTACACCCGAAAAGCTCAGTTAGCGGTTTCATCCACTGTCAAAATGGCGCCATTGTTTTGTAAACCCGCCTACTTATAATTCATACAGATAGAAATTTTGTTCCACGGACTACAGACCCAGTTTAACACAGTCTGAAGGGGGGCTCTTAAAATCTGGCGTTCAAGATGGACGCCGCAAGGAGGCATATTGGGCGAAATGAACTTAAAATGGCATTATTGTTAAAGAAGATCCTGGGTGATATTTTGGGAGCGCCAACAAGAATTATGGCATTTTTATTTTACCGCACAAGCTGTTTTTAAAGATGGCGGTGATATATTAACTCTAGGGTACGTAAATCGGAAGGGAAAAGAAGCCACTACTCATCTTTCGGACGTTAAAACAACACTTTCTAATAATGACCCTAAATCATTTTCAAGATGTAAAAAATATTAAGGGGGGGTATTGACTTGTCCTTGAGAGTGCCTTTACATAGTGGTTACTACTTGGGCCATATAACATAGTTTAAACTGACTCTATAATAGTTAATAGGAAGACAACAACTCATATCAACGGGATTCAAAAAATCATATAATTAAATGGTGTTGTGGTCTGTATTTAAGGACTACTCAGAGACGTCATGGGTGTTCCCAGTAAAAATAAAAAAATATGCTTATGAGAAGTGAAAACAATGTCGCTATTGTAGGAGGAAAATTTAAATATGGTGGCCTGAGTTTCTTTCGAGCACATCACGTGCTATCTTTTGCTCCTTCCCCTCTTATGCCTGAAGCTTCTTCCCAGCATCAATTAGTGTTGAGTGGTCTACAGTACGAGAGAAAATGGCGGGGAAAATGTTATCAATAGTTTCGTTATGTTCTTATTATGTCGAAAAAAAGATGTGCAGGGGTGATTTTCTTCTGGATTTATGTCCCCAGGAGAGGTGTTATAAACCGCCCCATCATTCATGAGTTATGATAAATGTCCGCAATACACTAAGGTCATTAATCTCTTTGGTGCTCTAAAAATATTACTCGCAATTTACCCCATCTATTTGGCAATTTTTAGTACATTTAACAAAACATGCCTCCCTTCCGGCTGCCATATTGGACACGTAAATATTTAAGCCCACTTAAGGAAGATAGAACTTTATTTCAGTTAGTCCTGCGATTAAAAATTTCTAGCTATATGAAACTACAATAGCAGTTTTTCATAAAACAATGGTGGCCATTTTGAAATAGGCAGTACACGCTATGTGCAACTTTTCGGGGCGGAAACATACCTAATCCCAATCAGGGGGGAACACCCTTCAGGTGAGATATGGGAAAATTAATCACCAGGGGTGCTGGCTGCAAAACAAACACGAATTTTAAGGCCCGTACAGAAACTGGCTTATGGACTACAAATCCATCCCAAGACACACAGGTGTGTGCTTACCATCTACGCAATAATGAAGCCGCGGTGGAACACCTTGGAGCACTGTGATATAACCCGTCACCTAGGAGTTATCTGGACGCACTTCTCTCTTAAAGATCCACAAGTGAAAAGAAGAGTAAAGTTTGTTCACACATAACATACAAAACATAACACAACTCACTGGCAAAAGATGGGATGCACTCGCCCACATACCCTAAGATCGACGGCACTTGCCCTGTGGTAATCATGTGCAGAGTATTGCTTGCCCTGTATGGGAAAATAACCATGCTAGAAGCTTGATTCCAGCATTAAAATGGCCTCTGCCAGCTATCACAGGGGTGCTCCGGTCCACATCAACGGAAAACTTCTACATCCTAGCAGGAATTGCTCCACCAGACCATCCGTGGTAGCTGTAGACGAGCATGAAAGAGTGTAGCTGCCTATCTGTGAAGCACCCTATGTAGGGACAATTACCTGATGCAAACCACCTTAAATCCAGAGAGAGTTCTAAAGCAAAAGTCCCAACCAAACAGGCTATAAGGAAGCTTAAGAGAGTCGCCTTGTGGAAAGAAAGACTTGCAATCAACCAAGTAAACATTATTGGTATTGAACCTGGTGAGAATCTCCCCAACTGGAGCGGAATCCAGCATTGAGCAGAGAATGCGTGATGCCTCAACAGATTCAGAACCAGAACTGGCGAATCTAAGGTTTCCTTGCAGAAGTGGGGCTAACTGAAACAGATCAGGACACTAACCTGTGTGTGGAACAGCACACGACAGGTGGCAAAACATCTCTGATTCTGGTTGCCCACTGTGGAGGCAAACAAGCACAGACAGGAACTTGCGGAAGTATTTGACGCAGTCAGACGTTGTACCAATCTCTGGCTGGATCAATTTGGAACCAACTGTGTTGGACCGATAAGAAGAAGACCTGAAGAACCAATTTCAAGAGCCACGGCCAAAAACTTGATGTTTGAGGGGATGTTCGACAAAAAGGCAGCTATTGCACTGAACATGAACAAAGTAAAATTTTTAAGGAGGAATAGTTTTGTTAAAACTTGCACATACAATACACTATATTTCAATTGAATACATCTCACAAGTGTAGTGAACAGCTGTGTGTAGCATGCATTATGTGCATAATGCTTCCGGAAACTTCTGGAAGAAGCATGCAGCCAAGCATTATAGATGGGCAGCAACATGGGTTTTATCACCATGTAAGAATGTAAAATTTGAAAGTTTGCATTATTTGATATGATTCTGTCAACAGGGCACAGTGTTTGGTCAGATAACATTGACAAAGAAGCCGAGTGGCGTTTCTTAAGAGAAGCATTGAAAGGAATGGGTAAGTTCTTGAAAAAAGTTCATTTAGAATGTTCATGGATACTTCAAAACATGGATTTATTTTGCAATTCCAAGAGGTTGTGATGAGTTGATTATAAATGTGGTGTAAAATGACAAATGGCTCACTCATCCTGTTCATACTTGTTGATACCTCTCATTACCAGTAGATTCCTTTAATCCAACAAGTGAACTTGTCACTCCCTTGAAGCAACTTTGAGTAATGAATTTATTTTCAGTTCTTCCACCTCTTTTGCAGTTCGTGTTTTTTAAAAGGGGATGGCCCAATTTCGATATGAAGTTGTCATCTGAAGATTGCGCCTTCACCCCAAAAACCACATTTGTACAGTGTTCGCAAACAATATGTCACTCTGGTTTTTTTGATGAAGCAGAAGCAATCGCTAGACCAAAATGGGAAAATTTTCACCTAGAACTTCCCAACCAACATCCTGGGACCCTAAGATTTCACAGGGTTAAATGAGAAAAATAGTAGTTTTCTTTGAACAAAAAAATGCTGACCACTCTGGTAAAAATCGGGGCTTCTGGGGACAAGGCAGCGATCGGACCATGGACTTTAATTTTTGTACTAATGCAGCTTTTTTTTCAAGTTTAGACTCTTGCTGGGGGGTACAGTTTACTGTTGTCTGTAAATTAGAGATGCCATAAAGTATCACATTCGGTAAAAAAAAACTCTGGACACTTTATGAAAATAAAGAATCTTAAACTAATTTTTGAGGTGATTTTTCAAAATAAAAATTGGTGTGAAATAAAAGGTAAATTTTACATTGTGTTTTCAGCATTGATCTCATATTGCACTGACCTATAAATGGGGTTACCAATGAATATTCTGCATGTGTGTTAGTTATTTGGTTTTTTTTTTTTTTACCAGGATTCATGGACTTTCAGTACTGAAGAACCATTGTTGATTGTTATTGCCAAAATGGGGAGAGCCATTTATTAGTGGGGAGCATTATTAGCAACAATACAATAAGTTCTATTTTCTTGTTTTGCTTTTCTGATCCAGGAACCATGAGGATAAATATATTGGGCATTATTCCACACAGAACCAATAAACAATAGGCGGGAATTCGGGACCATACAAGAAATGAAAACGAAGACAGAGTGAGTGCAATAATACATACTATATTTTTTTTTCCAATTTTAGCCTGGACATGTTTTTTAATAATTCTTTTGGATGCCATTGAAAGAAAAAACTGAAGATCCACCACATTAATCAAAGTGTACTATGGGGAATGTTGCAATTTAGTCAAGACTGTCCTCTAGATAGAAATCTCCACAGTTTGGCCAAATAAACCACTTGTGGCAATTTTAGACATTTTTCCCACTGCACAAACATAAGCACATGCCTCCCGCATATAATCACTTCTACGTTATTTGATTTCGGCTTTATGAGGGGCAGATGCAAAGAAACACACCTCCGATCCTTCTTGAAGATTGGAAAGTTAGGCATTGTGTCTATTATGCATCTGCACCCGCATAAACCCGTAAATCTAAAGAGTCGTTATTGTCTTTTTTCTTTGGGACTCAAACTACAGGGTTGTCCCAGAATGTTAGTACCCATCGATACCAAAAGGTTTATTGTTTCCATAGAAAGAAAATCACTAACATTAGGAAGCTGGTTTAATATCCAACTTCAGTAACTACTGTACCCTTTCATAAGAATTTTGAATCGTGTGGAAAATCGGACTAACCAAGTGAAAATACACTCCATTGGTGTTAGCGGGCGATTTATCATTTGGGCTAATTGAAAAAAATGTATGTGTACTTTTTACCTCTCCTGGCAAGCTTTTTTACAACATTCTTTAGTGTCCCCTTCGTGAATTCGTTATTAACACTCAAAACGTATGATGGTGGTACCAATAGCGAGCTGTGTTCCTCCTTTTTCCTTCGATACCAAAATAGGTACTAATAGCCCATTACGACGTCAAAATGATGTAATAAACCCCCTCCCAGTAAAGCTCAGTGTTGCCACACAAGCATTATGCCTATTCTCTTTTGGTACTTTTCTGCAGCGTACAGCATAAAATGATCCTCTGTATGTATATAAAGCTGTCTTTTGCCATGATTTAGAGCCAAAAGCAGCTTAAAAATCTGATAGTCCTTCATTTTTTTGGGCAAAATTGAATTTTCGCCAATTGTGCACTGTGTTTTTCTGAAATTGACAATTAATTTTGCTGCCTAATGGCTTTATGACGTCCACTGTATGCCATAAAGGGATGTTGGTACTTATCTTGGTATCAATGGAACGATAATGACCATAGCTTCCTATTGGTACCAAAATCAAAGTATCAAGTCTTATAGAGATTTCAAAAGAGGATAATGTGATACAAAAAAGAGCTTGGTAATTCGAGGGATACACTACACATGCCTTTTTTTTTTCAACTTTGCCCAAAGGAATGATCAGCACCTCGTAACACAATTGATTGTATTTTTCACTTTGGTTAGTCCGATTTGCACGATTCCCAAAATTCTTATGAAGGTTACAGTATAATGGAAAAAAAAAAGTTGGACATTAAACCAGCTTACCTAATTTTATTGATTTCTTTGAAAAAAATAAAACATTTTGGGTATCGATGGTAACGATCGTCGGGGACACCCTGTACTATGCAATGCAGAATGTGTTTATCTATTTTCTTCACCACATTGAGGTTTTATTAGCCATTTTGTTTTGTGTTTTTTTTTTTACAATGAATTCACATTTAACAGGCCACACAAGACCACTCAGTACACAGGGATTTACCTTTAGCAGGGCCCTGGGCCAGGCTAGAATTTGGGGCCTCTAGATGGAATTGAAACATCCATACCCCTTAGCTGAGGAAAACCTTCACAAAACACCCCACTCACCTCCCCCTCCCACCATCACAACTCTGCAAATTGGAATTTGCAATCTTGGTCATTCCTTATTTTTTTGTTAAAAATTATTTTTAACCCTTTAGATGTAGGGCCCTAGACCTGGCCCTGGCCCTATGGTAAAATCTTGCCTGTTAGTACCACCGAATGGTGGAATTAGCATAAACTATAATGTTCAGCCTATTGAACAGACCAGGAAATTTGGATCATCCATGCCCCGAAAAGGTGTTCACTTTGCAAATGAAGTGTGTCTTCATTAAGGGCAATTACCCATAAGGCGACAAAAAAAAGTATTACGGGCGAGCGGACCTTTCAAGTTAGGTCGGTTTGTCGGGCGAATTTTTTTCCTTTTCTGGAGGTCACAATTGGCCTAAAATAGCCCCAAATTGAACAATCAGAAAAAATTGAAATTTTTAAAAATTTTCTTCAAAATTAGCCAAATCGATAAATTTGGCTACAAATAGGCTGATTTTACATGATTTTTTGAAAACTAAAAAAAAAATTTGCAAAACTGAAAAAGCAGGCGGTCAGGCCCGTAAACAGGGTTTTTTTCGTCGCCTAAGCTCACATGATTTTGTTCAAGACGTTATCTCGCATTACCAATCAACCATTGTGTTACCCCATTGTACCATATAGCATAACTTTTAGGTTGCATACCACCAAATCACTGCCATTCATTATACTTTACACAAATTGCCCTGATTAAAACGTCAATTTTCGCTAACGAAGCGACTCAGTTCCTAGCGCACAGCATTTTTCTTGGCACTCTACACCTCGCATACCCAATTCACTAAAAAACATCATTTTGACCACGGAACTTTCGAGCCTATCGGAGTTCAAAGACTACGATGATTGCATCCCATCAACTAGGGTTTCTCGTTCCAAAGAATTCCTGTGGAAGGGGTTCAAATAACACTTTACGTCCGCAGGGTCAAAAGCCGCACAGCCCCCCACTTCTGGTCTCAATAGTCTGTTGGTTTTTGTATCTTATAAATTATTTCCAGCAACAAAAAATAACCAAAAAGTTGCCGTTTTAGTTTTTTTACTTTTAACTTAAAGCGGTCAACTTTTTTTAACTCTTTTTTAAACAATTCAGCCAGAGGGTGTCAGACCAATCTTTTTGTTTTGTGGAATCTTAACTAATTTTAATAGCTCCCAGTTCATCCTATAGAATCTTATGAAGACTTCAATAGTGCGTTGAAGGGGACTTTGAAGAACTGGTGACCGGGCGATGCAAAAACCAGACCATTTTGATGCAACCATGTTTACAATAAGCCATGGAGGTAGGACCCTTTTGATGATATTTTGACAAAAATGATTTCTTAAATTTATAATTTACCTTGGGCTTTATGTTTTATTGTAGTTTAAAAACGTTTTAATATCATCTAATAGAATATGCTATTGAATGTTTAAGCATTGCCTCTATTGGAATTGGAAATCAAGAATATTACCCACTCCCATCACCCCCGAAGAGATGCTGAATTTGTCCCTTTGATGCAACTGGACTGGGGAGTGTTTAAACCCACAACTTACAAATCTTAACTGTACTCGATTCATCTGATATGTGACCCCGTACCATTCTTGCGGTGGTGAAAAATTCAATGAGGCGCAGGGACTTCTGTTATTATCATGTTATTGGGAGCAATGTTAAGACCTGAAATACACTACACTGCGTTTCCATACATGAAAATGAAATGTATTAGTGCAGGTGAGTGATGTTAAATGACTAGAGTGTCCTCCAAGATAATCCGTGTGGCACGTGCATTTGAATTTGTTCATTTCCCGGTAGAGCTAGGTGACCCCTCTCCGACTTAATGAATAGGTCCAAAACTCCAGGGGGAACGAACGTATCAACGGCGAATCAACTATAGCTCAGCTGTAAAAATTATATTTACAACAAAAACAGCAAGGGGGGAAATGTTTCAGAGAACATTTTAAAAAATCAAAATTGTTTCCCTTTTTATCATTCTCTTTCTACAGGGAGCTGGAACAGATGAGAAAACACTTATAGAAAAAAGGTAAACAAGGACAAATGAGGTAGGCTACATAGCCCTGACAGTTATTCAATTGGATAAACCTTGAATTATAAGCATGAAAAGCTAAAACAATCCTAAATATCAATGATAAACTATAATCTTCAACAAAAAAGATGTGGAACACATTGCATTAAATGTTCATCCAGAGCACAAAGTGGATACCTACAAGTCATGATTCAATTGAAAGCTCAAGCCTACTCCTTGACCCTACCTTTACCCACCTCCTCATCCAATGTGTAGGATGTGACGGGGCTGTGAACTGTAGCGGACTCTGTAACAAAGGGACAGGATAAGGGGCCAGTTTTTCAAAGTGTTCTGACACAGATGTAGGTTACCAGCCATAAACCAGTTCAGCCTAAACATTATACCCTTTGCACAAACTTGTATTACCTGTGCTTATTCTCTATTAGAATGAAAGTACATGTATAGAGTAAGTAGGTGATGAGAAGGGTATATGTAATTATGCTGTGGTTTAATATTTTGTGGACAGATGCTCCTATAGCCCACAATGGATGCTTTGTTTGCACTGTCAGGCGCGTACCGACGGGGAAGCAGGGGGCAAGTTGCCCCTTGGCTCGAAAAAGCGGACGATTGGGCCAACGTGCATTTTTATCCCTTTTGTCGGGGAATTTCAACCAATTTCAGGCAAAATTTGGGCAAATTAAGTAAATCGCAATTCCTAGCCGAAGTTGGAGCCAAATCACCGGGGCTGTTTACAAATTTTGCCCCCTCTGGTGGGACGGCTTGGAAATTACTGCCCCACTGGATTGACTGCCTCAGTAAGCCACTGTGAACTGTGAGCATTGTTGAATGACAATTCTGAACACAAAGTTATGTGTTACATAACTAAAAAAGCTGTTGAAAAGGTAACTGTTGGACAAATAAGGAGTATTCTGTTGTTACAAAACCATTGCCCAGGGAGCTAGGGGGAAACAATAATCAATAAACATTTTGAATAACTTCTGTCACTTGGACGCTCTTTACAGCAACTTAAGGACATCAAGACTGCCTACAACTCGGGTAAGCCAACTCTTTTCAAAGGAGATGTAAAATATCTAAGCATGGGGCAATCTTGCATGCATTTCATCAAGAGAGTCCAAGTGGTGTGTTTTTGTTTTGTTGTGGTAGGGTTCTGTACAGTCTGGTGGTTCAAATTTGGTTTCCACTACTTTGGACCCACATTTGGCAAGCCAGATTTTCAGTTTTAAGCACAATGTTATATGAGCACAAATCAAGGCTTGCTGATGTTGATTTTCAATAAAAAGTAGTATGTTTTTATGAACTTAAGGGGTCCAAAATATGAATAAGAGGAAAGCACTTCTTTCCTGGAAATGGGATTTGGAAGAAATGGGGGATTGAAAGTAAGTTGTTATATGGGGGTAGTCCGTAGCCCCTCCAGATGCGAGTTTCTTGAGTTACTGGTCAGAAACAAATACAAAGATAAATCTGCAACTTAATTCCATGAAGGTTACATTGCGAGTAGCAGTAAGGAATCAAGTTAGAGAAGGATAATTTTCCATTGATTAGCTCTTAAAGGTAGCTTCTGTGTTTTTCTTGCAGAATTCAAGAAGACCTTACAGAGTGCTCTTGAAGATGACACCAATGGAAAATTCAAGAAAACTTTCTACTGGCTCTTTGTACAAGTATGTTAAGTATTTTGTTTTCCAATAGAGGTTGTAAATAGTGGGTAACTAGGGTATGGCAAGCTGGCATGTGCTATGGTGCCATTTTAAGGAGGTACCACAGAAGACCAGCCATCCTCGGATTGTAAAAAGCTTCAGCAGTATGATCAGTCTTGGATTATTATGGATGAAAACAGGGCAGTAGAAAAATGGCATGGGGAGAGGCAGTGGCGTACGAGGCAGTCGATCCAGAGGGGGCAAACTTTTCCAAGACGGTCCAGGTATGATTTGATCCAATTAAAGTATGAACATGCTGGGAAATGCGGGGCGTAGTGCGCGAAAATCCTCAAATTTACTTTAATTTTGCCCAAATTTTAGGGCTGAAATTGGTCGAAATTCCCCGAAAAAAGAGGGAAGAAAATGCATATTTTGGTCCATACGTCCGTTTTTTCGAGCTAGAGGGGGCAACGTTCCCCCCCTGCCCCCCCTGTTGGTTACGCCACTGGGAGAGGGGCAGAGTGGCCCCTTGAAAAGGAAATGTAGGTGAAATCTGAAAATTTTGGATGAAAATCAGCTGTTTTTAGATCCTATATGGCCGCCAATCAGGGACAACTTTTCTCCTGATCGGGACAACTTCTCCCCTGATAGGATCAGAACCACAAGGCTGCATACGCCACTGGTGAAAGCACTAGCTAGAATGCCAGCAGGACAGGGGCACAATTTCAGTGCTTGCCAAGGGTTGCTTGTAACATTGAATATGTAGGTTATAGTGCCGGGGGGTTCTTAGGGTTGTTAGTGGCAGCAGACCAGGGAGGCTGGGGGATGCTGGAATCGCCCCTCGACTCTTTGAAGTGGAGGAGTCTGTCCCCAATTTTCAAAAGTGGTAGATGATACACATTGGGCTTATCGGGAAATGTTCAGCTTTGTCTCCATTGTACTTTCCCTTTTAACTAGCCTTTCCTTTCTTAACTCTCCCTCTCTTTCTCACCTAATCTCCCTTTTTTCCAATTGTAATACCCCTTTCAGTCTTGGGTGTCCCCTGCCCCTGCTGGTTATGCCACTGGCAGCTAGTCGTACTACTTCTGGAATGAGATGGGGTACCCGACCAAAATCCAAGACCTTCAAAACCCAACCGCCCAGGAGGGAGCCAAACAGAAAAAATATTGATGAAGTATATGATAGAGTTTGGACAGGAGAAAAACGATATCTTCTCAACAATATTGATATTGTTTCATTCCCTGCCTAAACAGTCCCCCAGCAACAATCTCACTAAGATCATTGGGGGAATACCAGCTTACCCATAAAGTTCTTATATCAAATAATAGTTAAAAGGTTCTCTTATTTTAATCACAATTTGTATTTTTCTGAATTCCCATCACAGGAAAGTCGTGAAGAAAGTTCTGATGTGAAGTTTACTGAAGCATACCACGATGCCTAAGAGCTCATAATGTGAGTTTATTAGCAATTAAAAATGTTACGTTTCCATTAGGGATTTTTACAAAGGAATGTGCTGACTTTGCGTTATTCATTGTTTGCACATGCCAGTTGATAATTTTGGTGTTGGGTATATTTCCATTGTAAAAAGCATACACAATAGTTTGTAAACATTTAGATTAAAGACATATCAGTGATTTTCTAAACCATATAATCAAAAATAGAGTTTGACATGTCTGTAACAGTACGGGTAACCTAAACATACCCTGCAAATGATAAATTACCAGAAGCACACTAATAAGCACAAATCGGATATATTAAGTCATTACTGTCCGAACGGGACTTACTACAACATGTCATTGAATGGAGCGTCTTATCTTTGAAGACCGCGTTTCTTACTTTCTGGCAAGGCTTCCTTGGGAAAAAAGTAACTTATGTGAATGCAGGAACGTATCTTCAATTTACGCATTTCCTGCAAATTTAAAATATTTTGACTCTTTCGGGGTAAATCACTGATAGTGTCTTTAAAAATTAAAATGATAAAGCTGCGCACATAACAATTTTTTGGGGCCCATAATTTGGCAATGTTTTAGAGGTATGAATGAAAACTTTTTTTGGTATCAAGCTTGAAGCTTTTGCTAATCGTAAAACCTCCCCCTCCCCACACAAATCTATGTGAGTACTGGTTTGTGCACGAAACCACAATTTCAGGTTTTGGAGAAGAGGGGGATGATTTTAGAGTATGGTATGGAAAAAGTGTGTCAAAATTATGACCAAGATTATGGTCTGTTAATATGGTATCCCTAATATAGGTTAATCATGTGGGGTATACAGTGCATTGTTAGGCAATGGTGTGTCAAGGGGGGCATGTGGGAGAAATCCCCATGTCAAAATTTTCTGCATGCCCTCCAAAAATACTGAAATTGCCAAATTTTGTGCCAATTTTGACACCCTCAGAAATTACTTTCCGCCATTGCCACCTGAAAGAAATGTTAAGTGCCATCAACTGGTCTGCGGGTCTGGCTCCGCCTGAATTGGTAATAATAACATGTATCAAAGAATAGTCCTACATTACAGACAGCATTCATGCAGTGGAATGTCTGCATTGCCTGCGTTCTGATTTTTTCTTTTTCTAAAACACTTTATAAATCAATGATTGTGCTGGGCTAGGCTGATTCCACACTGTAAAAAAATACTATAATGTTGACAGGGAAAATCCGGAATTCTTCCACAAATTACCGTAAAATTACAGTAATACTGTAAACGTTAAAAACATATATATAAGCTTATATTTGGTGAGTTATTACAAGAGATTGTGAACAGTGCAGCTTAAAAAAGCACTGAACGACACCCTAATTAGGTTGGTGCCTAGCCACCATTTTTTTGCAGTGCATAGACTGTAAAAAGTGGACAGGTTGTTTTTAAAATGTTTATTACAATCAACTGTAAAATATACAACGTAAATTTTGAAGTAAACCTGTAAAAGAATTAATTTTTATGGAGTTTTGTTGGCAGAAATTGCTGCCAGGATCTTCTGTAAAGTTTACATTATTTTTCTCCCTGTAAATTTATGCTTAATAATTGTATATTGTAAGATTCATCGTGTATATCATGTTTTTCTCATTACAATTTGAAATAAAGACTTCATTTTAAATTTTGTCATTAAGGCCTGAAATATTGGACATAAAATTTACAGTACTTTCCTGTATTTTCCAAATGACAAGCCAAATACTGTATTTTTTTACAGGATTTTTCCTTGTAATTGCACTGTAATTTGTTTACAGTTGTAATGCCAGGGTACATTGTAAACACACTTTATCAAGTGAGTGTAACCCATGGTCAAACTTATCAAAGGGGACAATTGAGGGTAAGAACAATTTCCTTGTAAACCATGTAGAAGTTTTTGACCTTATTTGGGTGGCATCTGGGGTGAAAGGGTCCTGAGAAGATGAATATAACAATCTCACTTTTTTTTTTGGGGGGGGGGGGGGAAGGGTAAGTCTGGGGGTTTTTGACAATGGATCATAAAATGCCCAGTTTAATATAAGCATTTGCTATAACCATTTTCTAACTCCTCCTCACTATTAAACAAATCACATTTTAATTACAGTTGATGAATTCTTGATTAAAATGAGTTGCACTACCGTGTTGTTCTAATAAACGCCCCTGCTTAATAAATGCCCCCCACGATTTTTTTGGATAAAACAATTCAAGAAAATGAGTTTAATTTACATAAATCACATGATTTAATGGCCGGGACTATCGTAATCCATATCATAATCGCTGTGTTCACAGTGGGAAATAGTTTAATTAGTATGGACGTTGACCTCGTGAGGTGCGAAACAGCGTCCCCCCCTGCTTCCTATTTTCTTCGTTTGTATTATTAGTAATCAGCGAAAATAAGCGTGTGGAAGGTGATTTTGCGGGATTTTTTTACTTTCCATTTTGGGACTATAATAAACGCCCTCCCTTTGAAAAATGCACCCCCCGGGGCGTGGCGTTTATTAGGAACAATACGGTATGTTGTTTTAATATGATAACTGTTGTTTAATGTTCACTTTATGCGTTAGCTTCAAACATTTGTAACATTTCAATTCAGTTTTGATGTGATTAGTTTTGAGATTTCTGTTGCTTCTACGTAATCAGGGAGGCGAGGGTATTCTGGGCCAGTAATGGAAGAAGCAATTGAGGCATCAACTACCAGAACGCCAACAAACTTAAAGTCACATTTGCAGAATAGAAAAGGTAGAATTATTAAGGTTTTAAACATCTCACCATATCTTAAGAACAGTAGCTTCTTTCAAGGACTTAATCCTATCTCCTCTCTGTGAATTTTCCTTAAAAAGTGAGTTCCCAACTTGGAAACTTCATATTGTCTTTTAAGCTATTTGGAACTTTATTTTTGCATAAACATCTGTATTTTGTGATCTTAAAATTAGATTTTGTCTTTGTATTATCAGAATGAGTACACGTATAGAAACCAAAATATAGAAATAAGGTGCAGGAAATGTAGCAGAGATATAACGACCCTTCATTGAATTGCATATTTGTAAATTCCCTTATAATAGAATTGTTTCCTGGGGATAGATAAAGGGGCCAGAAGATTTTTTGAGGGGGATACTAAATTTGCATTGATTTGGTTGTAGAAACAACCTACGACCACATTTGGAAACGTTTGGAACCATGGTTTGCTGCCCCAGCAGCTCTATAGAAAAGCATGCTTAAATTTTCTGTCATGCATGATAGGAAATTCCAAAACATCCTTTTATTACATAAAGACAGCATGAGTGGACTTATCACTCAGATGTGATTATGAGTGGTAGCATTCTAACATATGCAACCAAACACCATTAAAAAAAAAAATTAAGGGGTTTGCAACTTTTCTGAAATCTCCTTGGTTCTCTTTATAGAGGTTTTGCACCCACCACGACATAAAATGTCAATCAAATTGGCATACCACAGGATTGGTCCACAGGTGAGATATAGGCAGGACATTCTTAGTGCTAGACCAAATATGATAGCATGTGCAGCTTTTCACTGATTTAGTGCATTCAGGACACAAGGGCATTTCCAGAAAGAAGCGCCCCCAATTATTTTTTCAAACACTTTTTTGCATATTTGGAATACCTTAACAGTATTAGATCACACCCACAGCAGCGCTGAAGCAGCCCCATAATCCTTTCATGGGAAACCATATTATTGAATTGGAAATGCGTGTTGACTCAATTTCTTTGTTCGTCGCCGTGAACGTAACTTCCGGTCAAGTGTAACCACAACAGCTAGGCTAACTCAGAGTACACAAGTTAAAAGGAAAAAAAACATGAAAGTCTGACATGCTTAGACATGATTGGTACAAAATATTCCCGGGCAAATCATACAGCCTTGCCTAGACTCAGTTTCAACTTCTTAGACTCAAGTTACCATGCCCCGGTTACCATCCTTCTGTTAGCGTTTTTTTATCAAGTTTATCAAAAATGTCCCCACCAAACAGTTGACCATAAATTAAATGCTGGATAGATTCACTGAAAACATTACAAGGACTATAAAATTAAAACTTTAAAAGTAGGGAATCGTGGGGTGGAAAGTGTTCAATTACGAACGTACGAATCAAATTGTAAACCATTGATCTGTACACAGCGCAACACAAAATATGCGGATACCCGGCAGCGTGACCTACAGTAGGTCGATAGTACGTTGCCCCTTGTTTTAACCATGCCGCTGCGGACATTACGCGCCAATTCTGTTCACTCAATCATATGTTCTAAATACTCTACAGTGATACTAGCTTTCTAGCTGGTTTCAAGATATTCTGAAGATGGGAAGAAATATTGAAAATGACTGTTTGAAAAAGGTGCGGTAGCAACCAAGAACCATTTCTTGATCGGTTCATATACTGTCTGTTAGAAATCGAGTACTTAGACTTAGGCAGCTCTCGAAAAACTACAAGGAAGTTGTTGTGCGGAACTATGATTATGTGTTATTGCTATGAGAGGTTCCTGGTGGGGGAAAAACACATTTGTAGGTGAAAGGTGTTCTGAGCCACTGTAGATACACCTGAAGGGAATAAGGCCAAATACACCATCATTATGTAATAAGATCATTAGGATGATTTAAAATTTTATGTTGTGAACCCCCAGAAAAATCAAAGCATGCTTTTCTCTGGGGACGATTCAGCCAGTTCAAACATAGATTTGTGTCTTTTGTACTTGTTTTGCATAAGCAATGTTGTCGGCAGGTGTTTTACAACCAAATTCAAGTGTAAAAAAGGTCCATGGCCGATCGCCTAATAGGCATGTCCCCAGAAGCACAGATTTTACCGGAAGTGGTCAAAATTTTGGTATCCAGAAGAAAGCTACTATTTTTCTCATTTACCCTGTGAAAATCTTAGAACCAAAGGATGTTTGGTTGGAAGTAATGAGCGAAATGTACCCCAATTGGTCGACCAATATGAATTTTACACAGTACTCTATGGGTTACGAATCACGTTTCTGTTCTCACAGCATGAAATGCATTGAAATATCGGCGCGAAAACTTTTAAGGTGGGGGTTTTTGGGTGAAGGCCAATCTATCAAGATTGGAGAAATTCATATCCTGAAAATCGGGCCATCCCCCTTTAAGAGAAAAATTCATATCCTAAAAAAAAAATCTCCTATCTCTAGGTGATTGGGGTCAGTAAGATCCGTTCGATAGATTTTGTTAAAGATTCGTATAAATGACCTTTCATCGAGTACGTCAAATATCAGACATAAAAATATGGGGTCACCGAACTCGTTTTGAGAAAAAATCTATTATAACACTCTTTTTTCCAAAAATTTTGTACACACGTCTATGAAATTCATTTTTCATGGACATTTTGAATATTAAAAACAAATCTTAGGTTCGAGAACTTTTGTCCAAATTTTTAATCAAGTTGCGCAATAACAAGATCTGTCGATTACTGAAGAAAAAAGTAGGGGTCAACGAACTCTTTTTTTGTTATTTTCGAAAATAACGTACTTTTAGTGGTCTAAAATACCAACTCGATATTGAGGTGCGTAAAACACACAAGTGTCACGCATGGCGAACGCTTAAGCTGACACGCGAAAAAAAAACAGGCATGCAACATGGCGTCGATTAAAACTTGTAATTTTTGATATGTGTTGTTGATGATGTATGATGAGAATCAATTAAAAAGACTATGGTAAGAAAAAAGGGAGAAAAAGTTATGGACAGGTGAGAAGGGTTAAAGCAAGGGCGTGTCAGATTTCGTGATTTGAATGCATTTTAAGGTGTATAGGCCTACTCTGAAACCAGTATTAGCTGGACCCATATAGGCCTAGTAATACTTCTTAGCAATGTTCTAAATATGTTGTCAAATTCGTTCCTTTTACGAAATTAAACGATATTAATAAAAGTTGTCATTGCGGAACTTAAAAAACATGAACATTCGTTACGTCGTCTTTAATGCCAAGTTGTCGGTTACTATGCTGCAATGGCGCTGGGCCAGAAAAATTCTGGGTTTTTGCTTTGATAGAGAAACTGAAGCTAATGTAAAATAAAGCCCTAGTATCAGTTTGAATAGGTGATTTAAGATTGCCTCACTTTTTCAATGTTTTTAAATGATTATGAAGTTCCAAGTAATTGAGTAAAATCTTCACGAAAAGATAATCAATTATTTTTATTGTACGGTCCCGGGGTACGGTCATTTCCTGCCGTAAAGTTACCTGAGTTATCCTCTTTTTAATAAATTAGCGTTTTCCATAAAATGCCATAAGTGCTGTTGAAATACAATGAAAATGTTCTTATATCTACATGAAGTTACATAAAATGTGATTTTTTTGTTCCGGATATTCCTGGATTTTACACAGCAAAATAATAAGGATCGTCCATTTAAACTAAATTTCGGTAAAATGACAAGTGATATATCCTTCAACGAAACCTATATCGATCATATTAATCAGTCATGTTTATGCATTCAACACTCTCTATAAGACCTTAATAGGTGAAATGTTCTTGGAAAACAAAATACTCTGTCATCTGAGATGTATTCAGTAGACATTTCTGAGTCCTGACCATTTCCTGAAAGAGAAGTTATAACAAAACAACACTTTCCTCCGATACGCATGCAAAAAGTGTGGTTGAAAAAAATCAGGGGAGATAACTTGCTTATTTTCTGAAAAAGAAAGGATATTTAGTTACTTGATGGCCTGTTATAAGTAGCATCTAATCTTTGACTCAGGTTTGTTTAATAATGCATTAATTCTGTGGAACATCACCTGGCCTACTAGTACTAGTATGTACTTCATTGAAACAGGTCAGGGCCAAAGCGTGCTATCTTCGGAAGATCCCACAGTGTACGCAAGGATGTTTTTTACGCGCGCGGACAGGTAGTAACGCCAAGTCACAATTTGGGCAGAAATATCTGCTTGGAGGCTGGTGCGCGCAGCTAACGTGACGCCCTCACCTTAAATGCACAAATTGTACCTTCTAACAATGCAGTGTTATAGCAAGTGTCATATACTAATGCAGGTATGCCTTTATATCTTGGGTGTGAGGATTTCTGGGGATTTCTGAAAATCATATGGCAATGTTCTCTATTCTCTCCCTGTTACATGAGCCGGGGGGAGTATTGGGGATCTCCAAACATAATTTCTGGAACTGCTACGTGCATTTACTGAGGCAATCTGTGTCAGTTACATACAAAAATCTCCTCTTAAGCCTTAGTTCAATACTTAGTAGTTCATACTTTTGGAATAACTCTTAAAAGAGGTACAAACAATAATGGTTTTGTCATTTCTATAAAATTGTTTCGTTGGCTGGACATAGCATCGAGGAACTGCTCAAGAAGGAAACTGAAGGAGTCCTACAGTATGGATACCTGGCAATTGTAACTAAAATGCATGTCATATATACTGAATTGATGGCTCTTTAAGATCTAGATTGGGCCATGAATTAACTTCCGTCTCTCATTTGCTAAAATGGGTGGACGGTTGGGTATGGTGGGGACGAGGTAGGTTGGGTCGGGTAGATATGATGGGGCGAGGTGAGGTAGGTTAGGGTAGGGTGGGGTGATGTGAGGTGTGATAGCAGGCCGTGGATCCCGGGAGGGGGCCGCGCTGCCCCCGGTATCGCAAAATCAGCCCATTTTGTACAGCAGCCTTCAGCCCCGGGCCCCCCGGTAATGTTTGACGTTTTTCAATCCTGGCTCCGCCCTGGAGTAGGGTGGGGACTAAGTGAGGTTGATAAGATGAGGCAAAGGCAAGTTGAAGTGAGGCAATGTAAGGTGAGGTAAGATGAGGTTAGTTTATAGGTTTCATTTGCAGTAGGTGAGGTTAGGTTGGCAGATTAAAGTAAACTGAGGTTAGGTTGTTTGAGGTGGTTATTGAGGTTAGATGGAATTAGTCAATTTAAAATCTAACAATTTGAAAATATGTAACAACTTTCTTTGTGGTGGGAATAATTAATGATCCCATTTTGGAAATAACAGATAACAAGTCTTTTTTTTAATCTGTATAACAAAGTTCAATTCAGATTATGTTAAGTTGACTTTGCAAGCTTATACATATTAAAATAATTTTTTAAAAAAACCTGAGCGCTGTCTGTTGAAAAATGCTAGGTATAGAGAGGTTTTTTTGACATATAAGGTGTAATTAGCAATCTTTTTATGATTTATCATATTTGTTTTCTTTTTTGTACAGTCAAATGTATGCAGAATTCTGCAGCTTCTTTGCTGAAAACTGAATGTAGTCCATGAAAGGCATAGGTACTAATGATGCCCAACTAATGAGATGTGTCATATTCCAGATAAGGTGAGAAATTGCATAAAAAGGTATAACGAAGATTTTGGTTGTAACATTCACAACATCCCCATATGTGGAGCCAGTGTGTGTGTGGGGGGGGCTATTGATAGTGAGCCCTACTCAAAATTCTTGTCCCACGTTCTGTGCCCCTCCCCCAGATTATATTGGGAAAGTAATAAATGATCGTACTAACATTTATATCAGTGTTCACTTTTTGGCAAAACATGTTTTCTTAAGAAAAGGGGTGATCCCCATTATATTGTTTCCCCTGCGTGTACCGAACCCCCCAATGAAATGTTTCTGGTTACTCCACTGTGGGGGATGCAAAGCAAATTGCAAATATATGCTGCCATCAGGAAATCATCACAAGCGTATGGGGTGATGGACTCCAAGTTAGTGAACACTGAGTCCACCAAGTTCCACTCCCTATCAGAATTTTTGCAGAACTCGAAATTTGAGAAAAGATACTCAAGAGAGCTCTCCACCCTCTCTCTCTCTCCCAAATCTGTCGGTATATTTTGGCAAACTGGTAAAAGACATTGGTGTCTTTCAACATTTACTGGTGATTGGGGAGGGGGCGGGGATGGGGAGGGACTTTTAGTAGCTGCCCGTTACAAAAGTGTTAAATATTTTTTTTTTAAATTGTAGGTGGGGCAGCTACCCATTTGTTTGCTTGGCTAACAAGGTAAAGGTGATTTTACGTGGCCCGCCCAGGAATGACTTTTTTTTGCTGCTATCCTGGTCTGCCATCATTTATCAGACCCGTAATTAAGGGGGTCAGTCGCCCCCCCCCCCCAAATTCCACAAAAATGGAAAAAGGGACAAAATGACAAATATAAAAAATGTCCGCCTTTGGTATGAGACTTCAAAAAGGGCCCCCAAAAGGACCATTTTCAAGGGTTTAGAGTCCACTTTTTACCCCAAAAAAAACAGGTCCACTTTTTCGAAGTCCCCGCACCCCCCCAAAAAAAAACCAAAATCCTCCCGCCGCCGGCCCTGAATTTAAGTGCAAAAGTATGTGCCCTTGCCTAATAGGTACATTTTATCGTGAAAATATTCCCTGTGATGTTCTATTCACATTGAAAGTAAGTCTTAGATGACAGTATTTTACGGTCAGTCAAATAAGTTAACCGTGTTTTTCAGTGTACCATGTAAAGATTGTAAAGCCCGAAGATTCAATACACAGCTGTTTTTGAAAGATCTCATTTATTGTACAAATCCAAGTAAAACAAAAATAACAACGGCGATACACATTTGACAACTGCTTTGGATAATTTATTCCTCTAACTACACCCTGTAATAATTTTTACGAAAAAAAAACAAAGTTTCAAATTGTGGGCAAATATGATTTTTCTAAAAAAATTCTAGTGTTACACGTCTTTCTTCTTTTGGAGATTGACATAATATATAGGCGCTATAACATACAC
The DNA here is from genome assembly GCA_023653785.1 of Ophioderma brevispina. NCBI lineage: Eukaryota > Metazoa > Echinodermata > Ophiuroidea > Amphilepidida > Ophiodermatidae > Ophioderma > Ophioderma brevispina. Next base: position 2,246 of record JAMKCH010007798.1, on the reverse strand, counting down.
ATCATAACCTTTGTAGGCCATATACCGGTATAAGCTGGCAATTCCAAATAGGATTTTTTCTGATTGTTGTCAGAGATAGCTTTTGGAGTGCCCTAACCTGTTGTCAAATTTGTGCACCACTGCTTAGACTGTTCTAAAAATAGAGACAATTTGCAATGGGGCACCAGTTTGTTCTTGAATGTAGCAGCTGTGCATTAAAATTTCTTCATTATGTTCAATGGAGGTGCTTCTAATAATCTCAACGATATTGTCATGAGGATACCATTTGTGTTACCTCCATCAACAGTGGATATGGTCTTGAGCAAGCAAGGAATACCAGAAAGCATTTGATACACCTTTGAAAGATGACATCAAGAGCGACCCGGGTGAGACTATGAAAATTTCTACTGGCATTAATAGGCGAGCAGGAAGGATAAGGATGGGATAGTGAGCTGTAGAAAGTAGGGTGTAAAGATTACACCATAAGAGTTTTTTAAACTGGAAGGGGATGGTGTTGTCCAGATATTACAGACGCCAAGTAGGATTTACCCGAAGTGGTATAAATATTGGAATTTGCAGGTATAACTTAAAAGTGAAGGATACTTGTAAGTCATCATTAGAACTTATTTTTTCAAAACCAAAAAAACAAAAATTTTTTTGACCAGAAAAGGAAGAAAACAGCAGTGTTTCAAAAAATGGACAGTATGACTACAATATCTGTTTCTAACTATACTCCATTTACCTCCTCTAGTCACAACGTCAAAGCGTGCAGGCAGATGTTTTGTGTGTACATTTTTGCTTATCCGTCTTTATATGCGATCGTGTGCGTATGCAAACGCTTTTTAATCAACGTCGTGTTTTCTTGCAGTTGACGCATCATTAAATGATGCGTGCATAACCCACTCATGTCCCGGACTCGAGAAGGTGAAGCACGATAGTTGCCTTAAGGTGAAACACTATAGGTTGTTTTTATTGCCATTGTAGGTATGTTAGGATAACTATACTTGTACAAACAAGTGTTATTTTAAATTTTCTGATTTAGTAAAGCACTGATTGTGCCTTTAAGATGAAGATTTGTTTTTAAAAGAGAAACAATATTACAATGGTGTGCTGCTCTACTTTCAGTAAACAAAATTTTCATATCAAAAAGTTTGTCATAATATTTTGATGCATTTTGTATACATTAAGGATTCAGAAGATTTCAAAATATATTTTTGGTGTAATAATTCAAAACAGTCAACAAGAATTAAAGATAGTAACGTAAATGTACAATTCCAAAGTTTGAGATGAATCGGATTATTCGTGTTGATGCAGTAAACATTTAGTATAGTATTACGGCCATGGTCGTGTATAACAAAAATTCTGCGAGCCGGAATTTGATAACAACGTTGTGATTGGACTTCGATTCAAGCTAGCTATTCACATAGTGATTAGTAGGTGGTAGGCATTATGTATACGCAAAACACAAATTGGGGTTGAAAATTGAAGGCGGCCCATCTGGGAAAATCTGTGAGTCAGCCTTTTTATAGGTCCGCAAATTTCAGTGGAAATTCTGCTTATAGCCACACAATCATGCTTTAACAATTTACATGTGATAGCATATGAATGGTGTTACATACCATTACTTATTGGCTCAAATAAATATTATTATTAGACACAAGGATGACATGGGAACCCAGAGTCAAACTCCGTTCAGAGCGGAGAGTGTGCAAAAAATGTCCCAGTCAAAAAGTAGTTTTCACATTCTCTTCATAAACTAGCAAATTTCAAAGATTAAAAGGCAAATTTAATAATAAATACAAAGAAAAATGACTTTTCTTGCGGGACTAAATTACATTTAGACCATGTTATCTTTTGACCCAGTCTCTTTTAGCATACAGAACCTTTGAGTTTAAATATCTCTACTATTTGTTCAACAATAATGAATTTGATCAATTTTGAACAAATTTTAATTTACTGCCAGTTCCACCGTGTGTGCTCTTGACCTCAGCACTGTTCTGTCAACAGTCCTTTTGGCCAAATTGGTTGTTTAAGAGCATTTCTAAGCAAATTGACCATTAGATTGACCTTTGACCTGTGCGGTCATTGAAAACTCCATACATCCTCAGACTCGTACCCACCCATGTGCCAAATATCAAGCACAACGAAAATGACATAGCAGAACAGACAGAGTCCAGAGCCACTCCAATCCCATCTCGCTTAAAAAAAGTTTGACCTTACAGCCCTTGTCTCTAAATTTTTGACCCCATACAAGCATAGTGTATATG
>JAMKCH010007797.1:0-31931 GCA_023653785.1 Ophioderma brevispina | reverse complement strand
AGATGCGGATTATTTTGATGAATTGAAATACGTCACGGGAGATTATTGGTTCTCGTGCCCTTCTGTTTTGGAAATCCGTTTCCATGCTCTGGCTGCAGAGCATGACGTTTACCAATACTATTTTACTCATGTCCCGAGTATAACTATCATGGAAAACATGTTACTGAGCCCTGGATGGCTGGGAGCCGGGCACGCCGAAGAAGTACAGTTTGTTTTTGGTTATCCTTTCCAACCCACAGAACAAATTGAATTCTACGAATTTCCCGAGGAGGAAAAGGAGTTATCGCTACGTATGATTAGGTATTGGACTAACTTTGCCAGAACTGGGTAAGTAGGGTGTAGCTCTATTGCGATGTAGTTACGATGAGTCAGGAAAAATGGATTCTAATTACAACATTCTTACAATTATTTTTATAGCTAACGTTTATGCAACTACTCTTTTTGATTGGAATTGTTAAAATATTCTTTATTTGTTATGTAGTAAACGTTCCGGATTGAATATTCTGTTATTTTTCATTTTACACTGTGAGTTTCGAACTGCATGCCGCAATTATTTTAAATATCAGAACTTAGTAGAGGATGCAACGCTAATACAGTAACCTACTCTTAACAATTTCCACAGAAATCCAAACAAAGAATCATCCTCATCGCAGCCATATAATGACGAGCGAGCATGGCCGGCTTTCACCATTCCTGAATTGCAGTACAAAGAAATTGCTGTGAATCTGACGAGTGGCAGTGGACTCAGAGCTGATAAGTGCCACTTTTGGAATGTTCACTTGCCGCAACTAACAACGTTTGCAGGTAATTAATAAGAAAGCTTCCTACAAATAAAGAAAACTCCGATGGTTTTTAATGTATCTCTACATGTCAAAGTTTGAGATTTTGTTTTAAAAAATAGTACGTGGTAATTAATCTCATTGGACGTCTAACGTCTAAAGCAGAAGAAAGTTTTTGTTAAGAAGGTATAGACAAATCGGCATGACTCAACAACATGGTAGAGTTTAACTGTGTCCTTAAATGGTTACAACGTAGAGGGATTTTGGATACAGCTTTTTTGCCCATTTTAAGAAAACTAAAGTGCCTAAAGTACTGATATAAAACACATCCCGACATGAGGAAAGACATCAACGCTCCTGAACTCATGTGTGTGTGTAATGACCCTCTTATGAAAACACTAATTTTGATAGCCTTTTTAACATAGCGTAATTTTTTAAATCTATTTTGAAAACGGGTGAGTCGAATTATTTAAGCATAACTGAGCATAATAATTATTATAACTGATATCATTCTTGACACAGATTAGAATAGCAGTAATTAATTATGAATTATTCTACCAGTACAGATCGGATGTCTTGACTATTTCAAACTATCCATCGGATTATATGCACAATATACTTATCTCCTGTGTAAAAATAACAGATTTTTCGACTTCATTCTAAAGATTAATTTTAAAATTTTATTTTTTTAAAGAAACGGTTTCAAAATTAATATTTTATGTGGTTAGGAGTATTAAAGTAAATGTTTCATGTTATTCTGCATTAACAAATATAAAAAATCAACGGTGTATTCAAATCGCCCTAGGGCAAACCCTAAGTGCAGGTTGGCTTCAAGCAAACATCATAGAAATACGCCCTCTTGTTTCATATCTCTACAGCTGACCTTGAAGAGGTCGAGCGACAATGGCGAGAAGAGTTCTACTCCTGGAAATACACAAATATTGAGGAATGGAGGGATGCATTCGATAAATATCTGGAGACATCAAATAAGCAGCAAAACTAATGGTCACTTTTCAGTTAAGATCAACGAGTGATAACTGTGCATTAAATTGGAATATTCAATGGGATATTCGATTTAAGATTGAGAATGAATTCAGGCTTGCGCGTGATGGCGCTATTGTATTGTTTATAGTGTACAAGATTTAAGCCGATGCGGACATGAGGGAATTAGTAACCTAGCTGCATAATGCATGTGCGTTTTTTCGTGAGGGGAGTGTTTGCGCGTGAATTTCAACGGATTTCGAATTAAAAAATAAACTTTACTTCCAGGTTATTTTGATCGCGGTTCGAAAACTGTTTTCCTTCTTAGCGCGTCCAAACACAGTGGGGTTCTAATTTGAATGAGCTAGACAATAGATGCGGTAATACATGGCTGCTTAACTGAATTCTGCAAGGTCCTTGTCTTGTGCATTGTTTCTCCAACAGTGGGCAGACCATTGTCTGTGGTGCTGTTTTCCACAACCACAGATAGAGTCCCTGTCTGCCCCCAGGTAGCCCACGCTGCAAGTAAACCTTAGATCGGTCGATTTCGGTTCTCATCTGTTGAAACATCGCCAATCAGCCCATGGTGGAAGATGTTTACCAGGTTCAATATCAAATAGATGTTACGTTGTTGACAGAAAGTCTTTCCTTCCACATGCGACTCTCTTTAAACTCCTTAGACACTCTTTCAGAGGTTGGACTTTTGTTAAGAACTCTCTCGGATAAGGCGGTTAGCAACAATTCTCTGTCCGGAAATAGTGTGCTTCACATTAAGATACTTGGAGCTACGCTCTTGCATGCTCGCTACACTACGAACGGATATCTGGAGGAGCAATTCCTGCTAGGACGATGTATAAGTTCTCCGTTGGAGTTTGGGCGAAGACATCCGGTGATAAGCCGCCTTAACGCTGGGTCAAGTTTTCTTGGCGTGAGTTGATCTTTCCCATACAGGGCAGGCAGACTCTGCACAGGTAGCATGGTCCATTTGCCGTCGATCTTAGGGTTGTGGGCGAGCACCCCATCTTGTCCAGTGAGTTGTTCAAATTGTTATTGCCGTGAACATACATTTTACTCTTCGTCTTCTCGTTTGGTCTTATAATACAGAGAGAGTCCGGTCCCAAGGTAACTCCAGGTAGACAGATTATCAGAGTGCTCCAGAAGTGTTCCAGACCAGGTTAAATTTAATGGCTTCACGATTGCGAATATGGAAAGCACACCAGCCCCTGTGTCCAGGAATGTGTTGCAGTGGGTGGTTTTCCCTCATAATAAGGATGAAGTTCATCAAGTTTTGGAGAGTCTCTCTTCGACAACTGTGACGTCTGCATCCTGTTGCTACTTCCAAGTCGTCTTTCTAGATAAAACGAAAGGTTCCTGCCACCCTAGGTTTTGTCATTGGAATAATGTTGGGTGAGGTGAGATGGAGTGCCATAAAATGTTTTTTTCCTAAAGGCACGTGAAAAACAGGAAACTTTTCGTGATAACAACTGATCAAATAAAATAAATCAAATCCATCTTTATTTCACAAATCATTTGAAATCATACCAAACATTTTAACACAAAATGGGGGAATGGAAGAGCTGATGCAAAAGGGGGGGCCCAAAAAAAAAAAAAAAACCCCCCCGACAATCATACAGAGTTGCACAACAAAAGAAGTGATGGAAATGAACACGGTTACAACCATAGGTTATTATGTCTTTTAAAGGTCTACCACAATAACTCCATGGTGGTGACCAACCCAAGACATTACAGCTGCCCACCATAATAATACTAATAATAATTGTCGTGAAGAAGAATCATACGTTTTGGGAAACAGGTTTTAATAATTAGTTTTAATGATGTTATTTTGTTATTTAAATTAATTAATATTCATATCCCTTTGATGGAATAAACCGAAATACAAAGAGATACGTTTGGGAGACACGAAACGCTCCCAAACGTAGTAATGAGTGAATACAAAAACCAATGTCTCCCTAATGTAGGATATAGATCTAATTAGGTATAAGATTTCATAAGATGACTTCCATTGATTTCATGGAAATTTATTGAATTTGAGGTTTTTTTTATCTCTGGTTTATAAATTCCGAGGAATAGGCCCTGAGATCTAACTGATTGGTCGCGAATGCTCTCTTTATTCTGTGAATTTATAATCATTGGAATTTCTTGTGTGATGGTCGTGGTCTATCATAGTAATGCTTATCGAACTAATCATGAATATAACTGGTAATTTATTGTATAATCTTTAAACATGAACATTCCTAACTCAGTGTTCTATTTGACATCAATGTAGAGTTAAATTTTGGGTATTTAAAGCCTTTTATCTAAAAGAATTTTCACGACTTCTCCCATACAAACCTAATTAATATAGGGCAGAATAAGGGTACAAGATAATGTGAAAAGAACCCTTTCAGGAATGTAATCTTGAGAATACAACGATTCATTAAATGTTAGTAAGGGCAGCAAAATGATATTTCATACGATTTTCATAAATACCTCCGTTGGCCATGTTAGGAGCGTCCGTATCCATGGTATTACCGCGGCCCGCCCATGACAGAGATTTTTGAAATATATTTTTTTTTTTTTATTTATTTAAAATAGTCAACTACAACCACAGAAAGTCCCCTAAAATGCCCATTCCAAAGTTTTGGATGATCGGATTCTACGTTTCCATGCCAGTAACCATTTATGTGTAAGTATACAGTGCATAGGATACTGTGTAATAACAAAATTTCCGGATCCGGAAATTTATACACAGTTTGCTATTTTCTATATGAAGTGACTTCGATTTGAGCTTTAGATATGTCACACAGTGATTAGTATATGGACAAGCATTGGTAATGCAGAAAACCATTTGTTTAAAATTAAGGGGGCCCCCTCCTAGGGAAATCTCTGAGCTCGGCCTTTAAAGTAGCATTGATGAAATCCTGACACCACCAACAATCCATTACCACTTACCTTTATGCCATAGACTTGTGTATACGCTAAGAAGAATAACCTCCGGAAACCTCTCATTCCTTACTAAGTTGGCCATCCAAAATAACAGTATTGTTATCAGCTTTAACTGATTTATGTATACATCTTTTACGTGTTCTGTGTTGAGTACCCGATACCATATACATGGTCTTACTAGCATTAATAGAAAACTTGTTGCTTTAAACCAATTGTTAACTTCAAAGAGTTCCTTCTTCATTAACTAGACACCTGGCACATTTGAAAAATGTGCGCCCTCAAGAAGTTTCAAAATCGATATTTGTTGCCTGCTTGAAGGCTTTTTATAATACAAAATCCATCGCCTGAAATTATTAAGACCAAATCAGCTTCCTTATGTGTAAACAGAACGATTTATAAATTAAACGTCGCCGATGACGCGAAATTCAGCAGACGACGAAAATTGCGTTTACACAAGAACACGCACGCCGTATGCATGTTCCCACGCTATGCACACTGTTGATCGGTCTTATAACCCTTGTTGGTTTAATTAGCAGTGCGTACGAGTAAAAATATTCAGGTAAATATACACATTTGTTGATTAAAGTGGTGGAAACTTAAAATTTGGAGGGCCTACGATACCTTGCTTTCCTTTATCCTCATATCAATGTCCCCTATCTGGTGTGGTATGTTATTTTTGTGTAATATATCTCTGTTTTCTTTCCAATGGCATAGACTAACATTTGAAAAGCAAATTGAAGAAATTTTCATGTTTTGTGAAAATTTCCAGTGCCCGCTTTAAGTCTAACGTACTATATACTCAGAATGTAATGCAATCTGGTGGTGTCGCAACAAACACATGCAAATTGGTATTAGAAGTTTTAGTAATATCATTTTAACCCTCGTCCACCAAGAGATTTGTCTACTACATTCGCAACCACGGTGGAGGGGGGTTACCACCCCCCCCCCCCCACCCCCCCCCCCCCCCACCACCCCCCCCACACCACACCACCACCCCACCCCCCCCCCCACCCCCCCCCACCCCCCCCCACCCCCCCCCCCCCCTGATTTCTGAATTAGGGCCAAACCATCTTGTTTGGTATCAGCTACATATGCCCTCTCCTCAAATGAAGTACAAACATTCAAGTTTAACATATGACGTCTAGTGACGCAATAACTCTGAGTTGTTATACCGCAAAATAGATGTTTCTGAAAATCTCCAAAATTCAAAGGGTTTTCTCCATTCATGCAACCAAAAAAAAAGAATTGGTATTCATTTGGCAATGATGGTGGCCAAAGTAAGCAATCACTGTGATTACTGTAACAAATAAGAAAAAACAAAACCAATATTTCCAATATTGCTTGCAGGGCCATTCCCTCCGATAAAGTGTTCAAAAACGATTTTTCCTGTCGCTCATTGCAGTCATACACGTTAAAAGCCTGTGTTGCTTCGTTAAGAATGAATGCTTATTATTTAAATTATCTTAAGAGTTAGTGGCTTCAAATGATCTGGACTAGAAGGTGTAACAGGCAAGAAAGTATCAAGCTGATAATTCTATGATGCATAATTTCTTGTTTTTTCGCCATGTGTCGCCAGCCAAATCCATTCTTTAACATTTTGTCCCCTGCTCGTGTTACACAAGAGCGCACATCACAGGTAACATGACATTTTTATCAGCCTCTATTATGCCCTAATTATAAAGTTTCCAAACATGATAATATTGGATTATTAAAGTTCGGGTAAGAGTTCTCTGAGAGCCTGTCGCCAATATCACAGACAGAATCGTTTAACCATAATTCAAAGTGATACAAAAATTTGCCACAAATAACGGTGAAAGAATGTTCCAATATGCGATAAATCAAGCAACGTGTCCAATGGTATATTATACATTTTGCATAGAATCTTGTTTTGAAATAACAATTTTTTTCATTACCAGGCCTGGTAATGAAAGCAATCCCTCTTGTTACGTTCATACCGCGACAGAGACGTTACCTACCTCCCGCACGCTCTTGCTACACCAGTGTACACCTCAGTCGAATACCACACCATGCTGTTAGTATAATGGTATAACTGAAAAGATATAGAGATTAAGTCGTAAAGCATACTTTTTTAAGAATGGTACTATTCAGAAAAATGCCGGCCAGGTACGTTACCCAGATACGTTACTTTAGTTTTAACGTTAGGCATATACTAAAAATCGATATTTTTTAAGATCACCCATGCCTTGTTCCCGTGTTCTGAAAATATCAAAGTTTACGATTTTTAATGATTTTCAGGAATTCATTAATGTTGAATATTTGGTCAATTTTGGGGAGACCAAACCGAACACTGTAACGGAGATTGCCCTGCAGTAGTAATCATAAGTCAACAAAGTACCATTTTTTTTTTATTTTACACAGTAAAGTATAGGCGTGGCAACCCCCCCCCCTCCCACGTACCTTCCGACTAACGGGACCCCTGACCCACCCTGAGAAGGCGGTAAACCTACCATTTAATTACATTAGCCTTAGATCAATTTCGTTTGCGTTTTTTGTGCGACAGGGAATCATCCTTTGGGTGGGGATACCACTATAATAATGACGTTCATTGAGATAATTAAATAAATCTTCTCAGAATTTTTGAGGCGAGTTTCGGACTAATGTTTACCAAAAAAAAATAATTTTAATCTGCGAGAAACGGCCTGGATTTCTGTAGATTGGCTTGTTTAATTTCCTGTAAAATTTACAGTATCTACAACTTACGACGAGTTGTAAAATACACACTTGCTCATGGTACATTATATGCCTTCTTAGGGTTGTTGCTGTTGTTCTTTTAAGGCCAATAAATTGCCCAATATACCCTTTCAAAATACAGATCTGAGATGACAGCGGGATGCTTGGTCGTCATCGGATTAAACAGTGCAAATGATCGGAAGACGAATTTATTAAAAGAGACATGAGGAGATTTCAAGAAATCCGCCCCCAATTTTTTTCGAACCCGGGTTTTTTGGCATATTTGGAATTCTTTCCATGTATTAGATCCCACCTGAAGTGAATAAGCGAATACGCCGTCTTTATGGTAATAAATATGATGATTGTACTTTCTGTCGTGCACGACAAAAGTCAAAGCACGGTTCTTGGTGACAATTACGATAGTCAGGCCAGTTCAATCAAGGTTTGTCTTTTTGTCCCTTTTGTACTTGTTTGTCCAATAAACCTTTGGAACGTTCTTGGGTAGGTGGTCTACAATCGATCCTGTGCATTTGAGAGAAATCTATCCTAAAAAAATCTCTTCTGTCACTTTAAAACAAAGCTTTCATGCTATCCCCTGTTTGTTATTTTCATACCAATCTAACATTAGGTAGCGATTGTAATTGTAAAGTAATGTGATTTTTTTAAAGCTTCGATTCAATATCCCACGCCTCGCCTGACATCAATAATTGCCACAGAGAAAACCAACTACGCATCACTAATAGAGATGTGGAAGGGGGGGGGGGGGGGGTTGGGGGGGGGGGGGTGACCCTGAAACCCTCGGTAACTAGTTAAGAAAATCAATACATACAATGGTCTAAGAAGTTTTGGATAATAAGGTCTTGTAAATTAACAAGGATGACTCATTATAAGTGTGTTTCACTTATGTAAAATTGCTTTTCCCGTTCCATCATTGTTAAGGGGGAGAGGTTTTCAGTTTTCTTCGAAGTCAGACGTGTTTTTTCGGTTCTCTCCGTCTTTAGTTGGCATTATATATTTTGGGGGGGTTTTTATTTGCCTTGTTGGTCTGATGAGATGGTAAGTTGGCTGTAGTTCATTCAACCATACACTGCTTTCTTATTTTTAATTATTCCCCCCAAATTTTTTGGCCTTTTTCAACGATGTTTGTTACATCCTACATGTACTGAATCTTGCCGGGTTTTTTGGTGTAGTTGTTTTTTTTTTTCGGAAGCGTATTGTTAGCCCATGTACAATGGCCGACAGGCAGGGCCATGTGGCCTTCAAAAGCAAATGATTTGTCGGATTCTTTCAGTTGTGTCTGGAGCTGATCAGGGTCCGAGTCTTCTGTGTATAGATGCATTGCATTGATAGATAATGCACTATGTGGCTTTAATAGTGATTTTGAGGTACTCCTTCCTTTTCCGCATGATAAGTAGGGCACAAGATCGACAATCACACATGAATTTTGCGACACCTTTAACACCACTGGTGGTTTCCTTTGGTAGCTAACACTCCAAAGCAAGTACAAAGAAAGTAAACGGATCATGTATATAGTGGATGAGTGTCCAACTGCGCGATACCGAACCATAGCTACTCATGATGTGATTTTTGTGCGAATGAGACCCAAGAGTCCGAGAGTAGTCAGTATTACCTCTGCTGATGTTACTAGCCAAGGGACCCAATCAAAAGAGAAATTGTTGAATCTATTTGGTCCGGATTTTGGTACAGAGTGTTGTAAAATCTCAAATGGTTGGTGTCAAATTTTTTCGCAGCTCCAGGCTCCAAACTCAGAAATTGACTACATTGGGTGAGTGGTCTGTTAAATTAGAGTTCCCAACGGAGGTCCCATGGAAATGAGTCATTATTTGGATTCCGATTGATGTTACTGATCAGGAATTGTTGGATGATTGTAATCCATGGGGTTTGGCTGTGAGAAGATTGAATAGGAAGGTGGCTGGAGTGGGAAAAATCTTTTGTCAGTGTGTATACCTTTTCAATCACGGAAGTATCTCCCTCCAGGGGATAATCATGATTGGTTTTTGAAATGTTCAATATGTCAAACCCTTATGTGGATCAGGTTATCATCCGCTGTTTCAAATCCAAACGGTTGGTTCACATGGCTTCGAACCTTTAAAGTAGTCAACGTTGTGTTAGTGCGGGGGGTCCTCATGGATTTTGATAAGTTGTCCTGGTGTGACGATTGCTAAATTTGTAGAATGGGCGGATAGCATTCGGCGCTGCAATATGAAGGGTGTGAATGTATTAAGAGAGCAAAGCAAATCAATGATTGAAAGCTAACATGGTAATATCTTTGCTGATGCGGCTCAACTGTGAAAGAGGCCACTTATGTCAGCCATCTTATCCCCAAATGTCCGAAATTCTGTTCCACAGAAAGTAAGGTCAGTGAAACAATTCAAGTTAAGAGAGGCAAACCGAATCCTGTTAAGGGATTGGTTAAGAAGTTGCCCTTAACATCAAATGTACTAGTAATCATAGCTGAGCTGAAACACAACACCCTGGTATAGCTGCCTCTTTCAACTGAAAGCTGAGCACATTTTCATGCACTCACGTTCAAGAAAATGTGAATTCCTGTGGGCGCATTGGTGGTATTTGATTGGGGGTGTCCTTCAATATATAGGGGACTAAAAATAAAAAAGAATCGTGACCAGGCAATTGAGTCACTGATACAAACATGTTAGAGCCGAGAAATATTCAAAGGATAGGCACCGGAGGAAAATTCCCGAAGTCTGTAAAGAATCGCAGATGAAAGTCTGTCTTTCAGACCGGAGTCTTTCCGAGTCAAAGAGAAGGAGAAGGAGTCTTACAAGTCATCTCCTCACAAGTGAATCTAGTTCTCTATTCGGTCAAGGGTAACATGTGGTCCCATCCCCACAGTATTCTTTTAAATCTTGCGAGTATAACTCTAACTGTGGTGCTGACTCATCGTCGTCTGAGGTCAGGAAACAGTATTATGGGTTTGGTCATATTCATTTTATTGTTGATTATTTAAGTATTCTCATGGAATGCCGCCCAATCAATTAGGGTCATGGGGTTGAATTGAAAAATTATTAGTTCCCTGTAAACCTGATGTGGTTATGCATCCAAGATACGGTTTAACTAGTGGTGATCCGTCTTTTCGCTGCCAGGGTATATTTTTACGCAAAAGATAGAGTGGTTTGATGTGAAGGCAACAACGAGGTGGTTGTTGGATTTTTGAAAAAAGGGATTGTTGCTTCAGTAATTTCCCATTGAGCTGTCTTATTGAGGTCCGTTGATTGAATTAGAAACTAAGGATCATCTCCGTAAGGTTTTATTGCTAATATTTATAAAATCCTAAGTTTGAATTGGAGTAGGATGGCTTGACCAATTTTGAAAAAGTTGATTCTACTTTATGTTTGTGGGGGGATTTAAATGGCCTATACTTTATTGGGTCAAGTAGGACAACTGATACAAAATGGTAAATAATTGAGGATATTTGGACACTAATGACCTTGTTTTTGTTTAATAATGGTACGGGTACTAGATTGGATTTTAGAACAGGGAAGTTATCATGTCTTGATATCACCTCGTTCTAATTCAAGGGGCTTCAAAGTGTGGATGGAATGATTTAAACAATATTGGGGCAGTGATCACTCCTCCTCCGGTTTTTGATATCGTATGGGGTGCAGGTCTTTTTTTTAATGAGAACATATAGTCCTCGTTTGGTCCATTCAAAAAGGCGGATTGGCAAAAATTTGAGGTAGCCTGTAATGATTTTGGTTTCTTATCCTGATGAGGATTGTAGTGGTTGATTCATATATGATGTTTTTATTGAGCAAATTATGATTCTGTTCTTTGGCTTTCCAAAACAACTTCTCATTTTGCGGGTAAGTCATCAGTTCCCTTGTTGGAATGATTATTGTAGGTTTCCATTGCAATCGTAAAGCGTGGCAATTGAAGAAGTTTGGAAAAGGAATAGTACTCCTAATAATTTAATTGAATATAAGCGTCTTAACAATTGCTCGCAAGCTCATTTTAGAAATGCAAAAGGGAAAATTGTAAACATTCTGTTCTGGTATAAATTCTCGGACACCCACCAAAAAGTATGGAGGTATATTACAAATATTAAACTAGAGTGCAAATGATTCCTTCTTAAGATAACTTCTGGTGAGGCAATTCGGATTATGAGCAGGCCACTATCGGCTGCTTCTTTTTCCAATGTTAGTATACAGATAATATTACGAGAAATTTTACAGATCATAAGTGGTCAAATTGAAAGTCCTTCAGTTTGTGAATCGGAGAATTTCATGCTGATGAACATTTAGTAATGGCGGAACTTGACTGTGCAATTGATAAAGCGAATGCACTGCGCCTGGTAAGATAAGATTTGCATGAATATTATTAAAATTTCCCTTCCTCCCCTTATTCACAAAGTGTTCTTTTTATTTTTAATATTCTTTGGCTTAGATTGTATGTCCAGAGGCGTGGAAGATGGCTGTGTTGACTCCTTTGCCCAAACCATATAAAGATCATTCTACCCCTTCGTACAGACCCATTGCGTACCTTCGGTATTGGTAAGGTTATGGACCAGAAGGGTGAATAAAGGCCTTATGGTATTTGGAGCAAATAATTTTGTTAAATCAGATCAGAGTTGTTTTCGGAAGAGCAGGCTTAACAAAAGACCATTTTTGTCACTGGAATCTGATATAAACAAATTTGTTGCTAACAAGGATAGGACGTTTCTATTTTTTTGGATATTAAGAGGCATATGACTGGTTGGTGGAGAAAGGGACCATTATCAAGTTACAAACTTTTGTCATTGGGGGTCGTATGGTTAAGTGGATTGATAATTTCTTGTCTGGTAGATTTTTTTACAAGTAGTTAATGGGGGTTGTCAAACAAGTTTTTTCTCATGGAAAATGGGCTTCGCAGGGAAGTTTTTCTCCACTTATTTTAAATATTTCGGTTTCATTTGCCTGGGAAGGTTAAGGTGTGTCCTATTTCACAACAGTTGCTGATGACATAGCTATTTGGAAGTCTCACAGAAATATAAAGTTTGCTTGTCAGAAAGTTCAGGCTGGTTTAAATGCTAATTGTGGATTGGTGTAACCATGGGGTTTTCTCTTTCACCATCTAAACTGTTGGTGTTCTGTTTACTCCCCGAAAGGCAAAAGCCTCTATTAAGGTTGTCTCTTTGGAAAATGAAGTAGTTTCAAAGATCTACTACTAATTTTTTGGTTTGTTTTTTTTTTTTTTGATCCGAAGTTAACTTGGAAAGCAATTTGAATTATTTCGATAGGTGTAAAGGAGAATTAATATTTCTAAGTGTTATCTTGTAGTAGTTGGGGTGCTGAACTGGCCTTGCTTTTAATGTTGTATAGGGCCTGATTGGCCGTTTTGGTTACCGGCGTGAAGCATTTGAGCTCTGCTACTGATACAATTGAAGAAGTCTCTTAATACTATTCAATATAAGGCTTTGAAGATCTGCACTGGGCTCTTAAAAAAGGACTTCACTTCGCTCCCTTCAGGCTGAATTTGGGGAGCCTCCTCTTCAGTTAAGACTAATTTTTTGTTAAACGCTATGGGTTTGGCATTGCTGCGAATCTTTTCATCCTACCAACTTTGTTTGATGATTATGGCAGAAGCCTATATTTTGATGATCCCAGGTGGGTGACTTTTTCATAGCCTTTTGGGTTAGGGTTTGTGCTTTTGTAAAAAGTATGGGGACTGGGTATTCTCCTTTGTCCATATTGGACTATAGCAAATAAAAACTTCTCTTAGAATTCTTCATTAATAATTGGCATACTGATGATCAACTAGGAGGGAATTGTTGTTAAGGATTAATCGTATTGGGCTCTGCCCTGCATATTTATACTGATGGTTCTTTGGACCCTTTGAGTCATAGGGTTGGTTTAGTATTATTAATCCAGTTTTAAAATGTTTTTTTTAAAGGGTTCGGCTGACCTCTGGTATTTCCATCTTCTCTGCAGAACTTATCGCGATACTAATGCTTAAGTGGTGATGATGTTAAACCTATGGCTGTGTCATTGTCCAGTGACTGTATAGTGGCCTTACATCTATTGCAGAGAAATAAATATTCGTTTCAGGATAATAAAATCATTTTTATTCCGCGATATATATATGTCCTCTTCATTCGCAAGTAATTCAATAGAGATGTTGATTCCGTCATTCCAAGGGTTCTCTGGTAAGATTTGGTCTGAATTTTGTTGCAAAGCAGCCTTGTGATAAGAGGCAGTTGATATCTCGGTTAGGTTAAATGTTTCTGAATATCAAATATTTAAAATTGCATTAAAGATCCTGGCAAGAAACTGTCAAATAATAATTCTGCTAATTTTTGAAAATTAAAAGCCCAGAAGTTGCGTTTGATCTCCGATGGCCGTTTCACACGGATTGGAATATGTTCCCGCTTAGTTTGGGTAATGTTTTTTTCTTAATACTTATTATTTTTGGTTGTGAACAATCCAATGGAGATGCGAGCAAGCATTCTCCATGGATACTGTTAAACACTTTTATTGAATGTAAAAGTATGATGTCAAAGAGACTTAATTGGATGATACCCAGGACTTGGGTCTGAATTGTTTATCTTTACAGATTTTATTGGGGTCGGACAGATCCTCATATTGCTGCTGTTATGAGAATATTATGCAATGTGAAATTTAATTTTAGTTGGTGTTTTTTTTTTTTTTTTTTTTTTTTTTTTTTTTTTTTTGCATTGTTTTTTTTTTTTTATTAAGCCGTGGTTTGAATAAACTCCTCCTTCCATTGTACGAACCTCCACATGGGCCTTTCTTTTAATTCTTTTATTTGTTTTTTCTTTCCTTTCTATCACATTAATTTTTTATTTTATTTACCCTTCTTGGTTATTTAACAAGCTTAGTTTTGGCGCACATAACTTTTGTTGAAGCGCCATCCATCCTAAAAACCAAACCAAACCATCATTGTAAGCCAGTGTGCGTGTTTTTGGCAACAGTAACAATTTGCTGAGCTCATTTCATTCAGTTAACAAAACAACCACGACAGTTAACCTTATTGTTTGCAACAACAAATGCTCATGTACTCTTTTTTCTTCTGTCTGGGCTTGTAGTGTCCTCCAAGTTACCTCGCCTACATTCAACATTGGCTGCAATGAACAGGGGACGGTAATGGGGACAACCGTCCCGTTTTGAAAACGATTTCCTAGAAATTGAGAAATATTTAGACGTGTATCTACGTATACCTTAAGGCTGAGCCCCCTGTTGGAGAATGCTTGTTGCAGCTCCTTTCCTAAGTTCCGTGGCCTGATGGTGAAGTATACAATGCTACTTATTTTCGGGAACAGTGCATCCAGACTGGTTCGGAAGCTTTACTTTGTTCCGCAAGTGAAGACTGGCTTTATCTCACCGGGTATGCGCCAAGTGCAACAGTAAGTGATTATCATGGAAACAATTTTGTATTGTGCTACCATCCTATGAATTCGGCAGCATAACGGAATAACTGCACCTTGATGTGATGTGTGCGGTGGTAGTATAACTGATTCAACCTCCCTATCAATGACCCTAAGTAAGGGGTTTGGCGCCATTTAGCGACCCCTCTTGGTTTTTGGTCCATTTAGAGCGACAACCCATCATTGCGATCCTCTTGAATTGAGCATGTCTTTATGGAACAAGGCCAGTAACGCATGTACCTGATTCTGTAAAGGCTGCTGAATTCATCAGGTCACCAGTGAATGGGATCCTAAATCCCAACCCGTACGGAGACGACGAATGCAGTCCAATTCAACTGAACTTTTGTATGCAACAAAGTCAAGCGGTACTTTATTTTGTGCTATTTTCGACACATACGTGACCCGGGGATATTTGTTAATTAAACTTAACTATGCAACAAAATAAACCTATCTTGACAGCGTGTGAAAGTAGATCAATTTATAATTAAAAACATTCATAAATCGGTATGCTTTGGTTACTACTCTCTAGCCAAGAGGCCATATTACTACATCCCAAATCTTTTTCCAAACCGCACCTGCGGGCTAGGGGTAATGAATAGGACCACTTTTCCCTGCATGTCGGAAGAGGCGACTAAAAGGGTAACTCGTCTAATGTTTTCACCTGAATGTGGTTGGAAACTTCTGATATTTTCCTACGTTATGAGAGCGTATCAATGCAATCAATAAGTATAATGTCCAATACATAATTTAATATTAATTTTTAACACAAAAAAGGCCCATCCAACAAAGTTTAGATTTTGGCAAAATAGGTCTTTCATAAAGTCTCTGTTTTATTAAGCACTACAATGTAGCTGCTATTCATCATGTTCTTCTGAGCATAACCTTTTTGGTCTTTCATACATTTTTTAACATATGGACATTATCGTATCAAAAAAACAAATTACAAATTAAAATGCCTCATTGACGCGAGCCAGAGGAATCATGAGCAAAGAAAACCGCGGTCATCACAAGGAGCGGATCCTTTCCTTCCCTCCGACCACGAGTCAAAGCACAACACATTGATAAATACAAATATTCCCTGTATTTTCATTTAAAAACAGAAATCAGACCCATATTCATTGAACAAGAAAACCCACAGGTCCAATAACCCATTAACTTAACCACAAACCACCAAACCCATACCACATGCCACACCAACACCAACCCCCCTAACTACTAGATAACCCTAAACAACCCACCCTCAACAAAAAAGCAGACAGTTGGGATGCAAGGAAGATATGGCAGACTGCAGACAACAAATTTATAAAAATACTTTTAGAAAATAATTAACTTAGTTAGGAGTCCGCCCACTCTTCCAAATCTATTTCAGTGAAATGGGGGGTTTTTTTTTTTTTCAGACGTTTCTTAAAAAATGCTTACTCTGCTAGAAACAATGAAATCATTCTGACGGCTCAGGAAGCGCAGCCCACATACGGGGAAATTTGCAAGAATGGTAACTTGAAACTATCCCGGTTTTTGGAGTAATATGATCATTAAAAGCAAATTACTGGAATGACGGGAGTTTACAAACCAGTTGCAGAATTGAATGAACTAGTATTTAAAAGACAAGTTTGCGGCAAAACAGATAGACGAATTATTCCTCGTTAGCCTAAGTTCATGAGTTAGTTGTTTTCAGACGAGCCTTCAATATGATTGATCACCCCCTTCTCTACCAAAATAATCTGGTAGCCCCCTTTGGGTTTCCACTTATTTATATATATGATTTTTTTCCGATGGTACATACCCAACTGGCGAGCAAAATCATATGTCAAATCAGAAACAATAAAACTTGAGAAGAATTCTTTGTGTTTGGTTTTTGCCCCACACTGTTCTGAGGAAGCCCAACAGTTGATTGCACTTCTTAGTAACGCTGGACACTTGTTTTTCATTCATGACCATAAGAGATCTGAACACCAAGGAGACGTAAACTGGTAACTGTAGAAAGTTTTGTGTTAGAAACAAATCATAGTATAGGCTGTTTTTTTACGGCGACAAAACACATAACTTAACTTGGCACTTTGTGGATTAAGTTGGATACAATTGTTTTCTGACCCACCAGTCAAGCTTGCAAGGTCATTTTGGAGAATTGAACATCTGAATCTCATTATGGTGCGAAAAAGGAAAAGTTCTCTGCATAGAAAATTTTAGATTTAAAGAAGATGCAGATCATTAACAAATATTAAAGCGGGGCTCCAAGACCTAGCCCTGATGCACACCTGAGAGACATTCGTTTTCGTGCGAAATTGACGCATGATGTATATATTATTTCATTAAGCAAAACGACATTCGATTTCGTTAAAGAGACATCGCCGCGTAGAATGGTCTGCCAATTGCGTAACTAGCTCAATCGATTTTCAATTGGATTAGCTTTGCGATTCAATTCACGTTTTTCTATTTTCGTTCGCCATTTAGATAACAAAATGAAAAGTGTTCTTTTGAATTTAAGCAATATTTTGCTTTTAATAATCATGCATATTTAGCCAGGGGAAAATCATTCTCTCCTCAGCATTTCGGCATTGAACCATCTATTGACGGATACATTATGTAATGATCAAAAAAAATAAATTACCTGATGGTAGCCTTATTTAAAAAATTAAAGCAGCTGTCTAGACCTTTCTGAAGGAATGGATCATTATTTCAAGATAAAAAGTATGATTTGAAAGTTTTACATATCATCCTAATGAGTGTTAGAAAATAGCTCCTAATTAAAACACGGTGCCTTTAAAAGACATGATCATTATCAATGCTGAGCCTGATAACATATAACAAAAGGAAGAAATTAAGAAGTGCATTGATATATATATAAAATGAAGATAATACAAAGGGTGCATAGCTGAGTAAAGCAAGATGAAACGTTAAACTTTCATGCATATAACTCATAATTCACCTTAAAGAATGAATTTATAATCTTTAAAGATATTTATTTGAAAATGTACATTCTAATTTGACGATTCAAATAATCTTGAAACGAAAATAGCCGCCATCAAGACAACAGTTTAGTGCGTCGAAAGTTTGAAAACCGTTGAAAATTGGTCCAGCCGTTGGATAGTGGAATAAAAATGTGCACTAAATGGGCCCATAAAAATTAATAAGTAGTCATTCGCCATTTTGGAGACGTTTTGGACCCAAAACATCAAAAGAAAACTTTCATGGGCAATAAGAAACATATCGTCGCTATGCGGGAAAAACTCATATGCTAACTTCAGAGGCAAATGCAAAACCTCATATGTAAAAAGTGGGCCCAGTGCTAAAACCTCATATGTGCATTTTGGTCACATCGGTTTCCACCTTGAATTTCATGCCAAATATGAAGTAAATTCATTGGCCCCGTTATTTAAGAATCTGGAGTAAATGATTACCTAAAGATATTTAGAAAGGAAAACCTTTCTTAAGGGCATGGATTACAGCAATTATTCAGTTTTTGTTTGTTCTTGCGAAAAGTACAATATGAGGTTTGTCATGTAAACTTTTTACTACATGTGAGGTGTTGCTTTTAAAGGTCAAATGCCATATGAGTTTTACCCGCCCAGCGACGATATTGTACTTCATCTGATGAAAGTCTCAAGTTTGATGGAGTTGACTTGGGTAACAAGGTGATATATCGAAATCAACCCACCTTTAATATTTATTTTCAGTTTACTTAATGTAGATTAAGTTTTGCAGGAAAAAAATATAGCCTGTAATTATGTGTGTGTCTGAAGAATGAAATTTGCCTTAAAAATATTGTTTTCAGTGAAGTTTGTACCAAATACGATATTTTAATGAATTTTGTCATTCTAGGTTATTAAACGTAAACGTATAGTGTATGTCTATTATAACGTAACGGAATTAAATGAATAATCGCCCAATTAGAATAGCAATCTACGAATTGAAAATTCAACCCGTACATGTTTCGCACCGTTCGTGTGTACGTATACGATACAATTGATGATTTTCGAAAAAATGCGAAAAATGGGCGAAAATTGAAGCATAAAGACGATTTCTCATTACCATAAGCTAACGGTTATGCTGTACAACGAAAGTGATTGACGAAAAAGGGAATAGATGTGCTCTAGTACAAATTTGTGCTTAGGATTTAGACCGATAAACTAAAAACGTGCGAAATTGATTTGCCAAATAATTTTTTTGGTGATATAAAAGTGCGAAATTGCCCGGGAGAAAAAACCTATATATGAAGGCAAGCGTGTAACAAAGCTTGAAGGGTATTTGTGTGGATGTTGTGTTAATTAGCAGAACTGAAAATGTTTCAGGACGATCTAAAATTGGTTGTCTTACTTGGTACATGGATCCGTGCTGAAGTTATTAATCGGTATCACTTGTAATTTTGCGATGTGATGAGAGGAACGTTATTAATACAATCAGAAACTTTATGTTCATATAATATAAAAACATTTAAAGTTTTAAAACAAACTGTCAATATTTAGCAAAAAATATTGTTATTTCTAAATCAGAAATCTGTTTTATCATTAAACTTAAACGGTTTTATTTCAAAGAGTATGTTATGATAATGTAAAAAAAAGTGTGGTTTTTAAGTTTATCTTATAAAAATATTTGGTGTTGTTTGTTTTGTAACTATGATGACAAAATATTGACAAATTTGTAAAACTTTAAAATTATTAATTTTAATACTTACACCATTACAGGTCAAAAGGAATTATGGGTATTATTTCATGATAGCGGAACAGTCTTTACTCGTTCAAATGTGCATGCAAAAGCGCGCGGTATTTTCAACAAATCCTAAAGTATAGATTAGGCTGGGTGTTAATGTAATAATAACACGCTTTTGGGTCTCTTTTATGATTTCTGTTGGATGGAATTTTAAAAAGCCCGGCATTTGGTCTAAGTACAGATTAATCTTTATCGCAGTTGGGACAATTTGAAATCGATACACGAAATTTCATTTTACCAGGAATTCAATTCAGTGACTTTCTTAATTTTTTGACCACAATGCTTAAACGTTTTTATTTAGTAATATGTAAATACATTTACTTTAGTAATATGTACATATATCCTTGCTTACAGTTTGAAAAGTAGGTAAAAGTGTTCAATATATATATTTGTATCAAAAGGTACGCACTTTAGTTTGATGTAGAGCACACTCATTTATTTTGTTTTCCATTATGGCTACACTATCACTCTTTTCATCACTATGCCTGTCTATTAGGTCGCAGTTTATTCCGTATATGTTAATGTAGCATGACACTAAGTTATGTGGTGGTGAGCCATTTAGTGACCCTGATGAAGTCAGAAGCAGATAAGGAATAAAGTGCATGTGATTGATGCCCTTTTGTTCCGTAAGACTGCTGAATATCAGGGTCACTAGTCCAACCGTTATAGGGGATCCCAGTTACTCTTACAGTGGTTCATATTATTTGGCCTCGTTATTTGTATTTCAGTCGTCTGCTGCCCCAGAATGGTGTTCTCCCACGGAGGGAGTTTTGCCACTGAAAGGATATCAAGGTATTATGGTGGATCCCCCGGGCTGCGGAGGGCGATGTTATTCGTCGCTTACGGATGACTACAGGCTTGCGGCAGTTGGGTTTCTCACACAGTAAGATATAGGGTTCATTCTTTGTCTCTAGATCACCTAATCTTCCCTAAAACATTGGCCCGGGGCACTTGTTATTCAAAGGGGATATGATGCGTGAACGAGAAAAAGCGTAAAAAATGGGGTCACTTTTCCAAACAGGCGATGTACGCCCGTTATATTATTAGGGTGTCAAAAACAGCAAAATATTGAAAAAGGTATGTTTTTTTCTCACCCTGAAAACTAATTTAGGTGTTAGGGTATGTAAACATAAGCAGAGGTTAAAATCAAGAAAAATACTGTAAATCAGACGTAACGCAAAGTAAGATAATACAGGGTATTATTTACGATAAATGCATTGTTACTTGTTTAGGGTAGCAAAAAAAGACAAAATAACTTGGTGTAGATTTTGTAAGGTAGCAAAAACAGACCAAAGTACTTGGTGAGGATACTCTGTTAGGGCGTATCATATCCATCTTGAATAAAAATATAATACAATGTATGGCAATGGAGCACCTTTTCAGATTTTTCTGCAGGTGATTATTCTGTATTCTTCTGCATGTTGGTGGTCGCTCCACAATTATTCTCCGTGCCCTATATTTTCTTTTGGTGGGCGTGCAGCCCAATCCGAGGAGAAAGCGTTGCGCGGTCATCCTGATGTTTATCAATGCTAATTATCATGATATTCTCAAACTCGAAATAAATTATGAGGCTCTTTCGATGATGCATTTCGAAATTTAACCACATTTTGTTTAATTTTAAAAAAAAAAAATCCTTGAAGAAAAAAAAAATCTCGAAATTTCCGTTGATTCTGGTGATTAGTTTTAATTGAAGATCAAATTTGTATCACGGTGTACCTACATGTAGATCAGCGGTGGGTCATTTCTGTTTACGGACAGAAAAAAAAATAATGAACTAATTCTCCTAAGTAGTATCAAACCTGTACAAAACGTCCGTGGGGTCACAAGCCCATTACGACATCTTTACTGGCGAAATTGCCCGTTCTTCGTGTCGACTTGCGGGCAAAATCTGTATAAATTAACATATGTCGTTGTAATTTTTGAATAATTATTCTTGTTATTAAATATTGAATTTTTCGCATGACTGCACTGTATACGGTAATTTAAAATGACTGGCGCCTCTGAATGTGCACATAATTTTGGTATCCAACTCCTGGGTCCAATGGTTGAGATGCGAAGAAATCCTTTTTTCTGTTGGATAAGTCGCATAACGAAGAGGTGGTCCACGAAATGGCCTCTTTAACAATTGATCCAAAGTACCCAGTTTCACATGTAATTATCATGCCATTTTGAGAGAATGGGAAGATTTTTCTAAAGTGTACTTCCAGTATTAATGTTACAACTTTCTTACCATCTCATAGCTGACGAGCTTCCCCTGGTAATTTATGGTATGTTGGATCAGTTGAGGCTCAAGATGATCAACAAGAATTATAAAGGTCAGTATTTTTTTATTCTGATTCCAAAGCAACACGATTGGCTGATAATTTATGCATCCCTTTGTGATGCGATCCTCCCACCTCCCTCATCAAACGAGGCAAAATTCGAACTTATACTTTGACATAATCTCAAGCGTCGTGTTTGTCCAGTGGAAAAGTGGCAGGACTCATGAATCATAAGAGCGTGAGTTCGAGCCACCGCCGGTGGCACAACGTGTTTTGGTGTCCCTGGGCCAAATACTTAATCTCAATTGCCCCTCGCCTACCCCAGCTGTCACGTTATGGGGGATATTACAATCTAAGTGCTGATAGGGATGTTCGCTTGGCCAGCACCACCTAGATGAAGCGAAATGATTGTGACGATTTCCTTTGCGGCGTAATAATAATGTAGCAACAGCGCTTGGAGAGTGTTACAGTGATAAAGTCGCTATATAAACCCGATTATTAGTCAATATCGTGCTGTGGCCTTTATTTGGAGTAACGCTGTTCTGTGATGCGGGTTTCCGGGTTCGAATCCGTCTAGTCACTTTTTTTTCTAGATTTTTAAATATGCTGACCGTTTGGGGAAAGATTAGGAAACTTTGAATTGAGTATTTCTTCAAGAAAGCCCAAATACAACAAAGGGGTGGTTCGTATACTTTGGGCACAAGGTAGAAAGGAAATATGGCCGAATCGCTCAACATGAGAGAGAGGGGAGAAGAGTTCCCCCACTTCAACGTTGATTTTGTATACTTTTATTTGATTGGTGCAATGACGGTTTTTTGGACATTTCGACCCATTCGCAGGCCAAAGACCTTGAAATTTGATTTTGATCAAATGAGTTTCTGAAAAAATTAATGTTGCCATTCTTTTATGTTCTAATATTGTGTATTTTAGTGAGTGACTGCTTTAGAGATTTAGCAGCTATTAATTTTTAACGGTTTTGACAACGTTTTGTTTAAAAATGCCGAGTTTCAATTATACTTGTCCATATAACGTCATAATTTTTAATTGTTTTATATATTTTTTAAAAGTTTTTTCTGCAAACTAGTAAATATCAACAAGTGAGTGTCCAACTTGAGTTCCGCTAGCTGCTTGAAACACCTTGTTTCTGTTTTTCTTTCTTCTGTTGTTGATATAATTTCCAGCTTTCGGAGGTGATCCAAACAAGGTTACTCTCTTTGGTGGAACGTGCTGGAGTCATCCAGATGTTTTTCTTCCTGCGCATTTTGGTTTTCTCCACTTATCGTATCTTTTCACAGCAATTTGGAAGTAAGACAACAATTTTTAAAGACACTACTCTTTGGCTACTACAAGTACTAGTACTACTACTACTACTACTACCTGCTACTGCTGCTACTGCTGCTACTTGTACTACTGCTGCTACTCTGCTGCTACTACTGTACTACTGTTACTGCTGCTACTTCTGCTGATGGCTACTATTACATGCCACTACTACTACTGCTGCTACTAACTACTACTACTACTACGGTCTACTACTACTACTACTACTACTACTACACTACTACTACTACTACTACTACTACTACTAGCTAGCGCCATCGATAGAACTAAATTTACCATCACTTGTCGCCATTATTCTCATGGTTATCAAAATCAAATCTGTCTTTTACAGAGGGGGGTGAGTTTGTCTACAGGGTCTTCTATTACGACTTCGAAGCGCAACGTGAAATAGCTTTCCATTTTGGTGAACAGTTGGATGTGGACAAGTTACACGAAGGAATTGCTGTCTTGTATGCGACAAGTAGACGCTGAGGCTATAAACCAGGCTGCCTATTTGTATGTTAAAGGTACCAGGAAATGCAAATAGAGTTTTGAATGGTGGTTTGTGTCAAGTTTACAAGGAGGGACCTGAAACATTCAATATTTGTTTGATGATGACATCATTATGACTATTGATTTTTCAGAGAGTAATAGAAAAAATTCCTGTGACTGGTGTGATCTATGCATGACACTGCTGAAACATAGTTTCACTAATGATTCACTGGTGTGTTTCTTTTTTTTTCTGCCCTGTTTTATTGAATGGGATGTCCCGTAAAGATTTGGAGTAGGTTTATCGCGCATTTCCTGGACCTTAAAACCCATTGAAAAACAAGGGAGCCCCGGTATGGCAGGAGATACAGTCCACCTACAATAGTGAAAATAAGGGCATTCGATCCAGTTGACGCTTCACGCAACATTAGTTTCCATCACGCTTTATTCCGTTGTCGTCTATGGAGACCGGAACTATGAATCCTCCCGTAACCATATCCCTTTTACAGCGGGGCCAAGAAATCCCAAGTCGAGAAACCCGACAGAAAACTATATGCATTTACATTAATATGGTTGTCAATCAGTATTTTCCATTTTTCATACCCTTTGGAGTTTGCCGATCAACTGTGAGTGTTTGTTTCCAAATTGTTGTATGGGTAGTGAAAATATATGAGGCACCGAACGAGGTCCGTTCATTGACATATAAAATGTTGTGACCATATAACCTTCAAATCGGCAAATTGTTTTCAGAGTGCAGTCTGCTGTACAATATTTTGATTCTTTTGTTCTTACCAGACTTGGCTTGCTCCTCTGGAGCAGGCCCATCGCATGACTTACGACCTAAATCAAACTTTGGATACACCATCTTGTTACAATATTTACGTATGTTTTAATACACTGGTAGGGTTTTTGGTTTAACACGTAAACGCGAAATCTTAACGAACATTTCTATTTTTTTTACGGTGTCAAGGAAAATTTGCTTATTCCAAAACCGTTGTAGCTAAAATATCTCGAGGAGTAATTTAACTACTTTTATGAATAACAGGCGAGGACGAGGTCATATATGGGTCCTGGGAAATCCATGACCGACCCAAACCAAAGCCCCAAATTTGGTTTGTGGTTTCCTCCCCCCATTCGCATTGCTGTAAACTTCTTTTGATATTTGATTGAGTGTGCAATACGGAATACGCGGATTTGGGTTTTCCTCCCGGAAAATATTTTGTTCCGACTCGTATGCATTGTGGATAGGCTGCACCAAAGATGTAGGAGTAGATAAAAAATTAATAGCGCATATATATTCTTTGTGTTTTGTGTCATACGGTAATGTTTCTGTCATAATGTGCACAAACCGCTTGCTGTACATAAATTTTACCCGTAACGAGTACTCTTTATTGCCTTGGTATTTTTTTGGACCACAAATGTGCGCGTAGTTTAAAGATGCGCACTTAACAGCGAGCGTGCATGGAGTGGTTGACCGTATACCCAAAACACTATAGAAATCTATATTCGCCTATTTATTTTATCTACTCCTACATCGTAGGTGCATTCCTATCCCACATGCTAAGAATTTCGTAACAAAATGATTTCCGGTAGGAACCCAGGATCCACGCGGATTAGGCTTGGGCCGCCTCGTATGACTGGCACATTTTGAAAGAGTGCACCCTCAACATTTTACCCCTTTGGTACACACACCATAACTATTAAACCACCTTTCAATTCACCAAATTAATAAACTATATGCATTTACATTAATATGTTGTCAATCAGTATTTTCTCATTTCATACCCTTTGGAGTTTGCGAGTCAACTGTGAGTGTTGTTTCCAAATTGTTTGTATGGGTAGTGGAAAATTAATGAGCACCGAACGAGGTCGTTCATTGAACATATAAAATGTTGTGACCATATAACTTCAAATCGGCAAAATTGGCTTTCAGAGTGCAGTCTTGCTGTAAATATTTTTGATTCATTTTGTTCTTTTACCAGACTTGGCTGGCCTCCTCTGGAGAAGGGCCCATCGCATGACTTACGACCTAAATCAAACTTTGGATACACCATCTTTTTACAATATTTACGTATGTTTTAAAGACACTATCAGTGATTTGCTAAATCAGCAAGTCGAAAAAATCATCAAAAATCAGATTTTAGCATGTACGTAGCAAGTACAGGTATCCTAACATACCCTGCAAATGATAAGACCAGAAGCAACATAATAAGGACAGAATCGGAGATTTTAGTCATTACTGTCCGAACGGACACTTACTACAACACGTAATTGAATGGAGAATCCTATCTTGGAACACTGCCGTTTTCTTCCTTTTCTTTCAATTCTACAGCTGGAAAAGGTAACTTATGAGAATTCTGCAGACTTATCCTTCACTTTGAAGCTATTCCTGCAAATTTCAAATATTTTTCAAATCACTGATAGTGTCTTTAAGACACTGGTAGGGTTTAACACGTAAACGCGAAATCTTAACGAACATTTCTATTTTTTACGTTGTCAAGGAATATTTTCTTATTCCAAAACCGTTGTAGCTGAAAATATCTCAGGATTAATTTTAAATACTTCTATATGAATAACGGACGAGGACGAGGTCATATATGGGTCCTGGGAAAATCCATGACCGACCCACACCAAAGCACCCAAATTGGTTTGTGGTTTGCACTTCGCATTGTTGTAACTTCTTTTGATATTTTGGATGAGTTGCAATACTGAATTAGGCTTGGCCGCAATCGTATGACTGGCACATTTTGAAAGAGTGCACCCTCAACATTTTAACCCTTTGGTACACCATAACTATTAAACCACCATTTCACCAAATTATAAACTATGATATACTATATAACATGACTAATGCCACCAAATTAATTTGTTTTTGGTGTCAAATTTTGAATAACGTCTTTTTATTTTGTCATTGTTAATAGTTGGGATATTGGGCAGCACCTGGCATCGATGGCAGTTTCCTAACGGAATCACCGATGGTTTCACTGGAGAATAACAACTTCAAGAAGTGTCCACTTATCCACGGCTTCAACAAAGACGATGGCACAAGCGCAATTCTGTTTAGCTTTCCAGAATACGCTAACACTTCAAAAGCGCCTTTTGTTTCCAAAGAAACTTTTGAAGACGAACTGACCAAGTTACTTGAATATTATCTTTTCTTCACTAATGACCTTATTGAGGATAGCGTCAAACACGAGTACACAGATTGGGTTAAAGCAGATGACCCGGAAGCAGATTATTTTGATGAGTGGGTTAATGTTGCACGAGATCTGTGGTATTCTTGCGCCTCAGTTTTAGAAACCCGCTCCCAGGCTTTGGCTGCTGAGCACGATGTTTACCAGTACTTGTTTTCTCACGCGCCTAGCGTGAATTTTGGACCGCCGTGGTTAGGGGCTGGACATGGTGACGAGTTACATTTTGTTTTCGGGTATCCCTTTGACCCGTCAGATCCGTTTAATCACCATTACACACAATATGAAATGGTGCTCTCTCTTAATGTCATGAAGTACTGGATTAACTTTGCCAGAACTGGGTACGTATATTTATAATGAATTTCTATAAACGGAGGGAAAATTTCCTTACCTCAAATTATATATGGGTATATGGGTTTTAAGTTTGATAAGCCTTAGAAGAAGCTGGTGACATATCCATCTTTGTTTTAACCACATTTTAATGAATGTAATACGGAACTTGCGAATGCAACGTTCAAATTTCGGGGGTGGAAACAGTCCTACCTGGTCGCATAGAAACGAAAAGGGCGGTGCTCATAATGTACTTGTGTTAGAAATGCGCTCCTCTAAATAAGAAAACAATAGTATTATGGGTAAGGCGTGTTTTTCACCTGTGACCAAGAATATCGCCTTTCAGCCCACAGACTACCAATTCTGGTTTGCGATTTCTATAATGCACTTCCGTTACTGATCGTCTTATAGTGATTTAGAATTAGCCTTTAACCTGCGACCGCTTTGTTAATGACACTATCAGTGATCCATCCGAAAGAGTGAAAATATTAGAAATTTGCAGGAGTAGCCTAAAAGTGAAGGATGCATTTGTAGAATCATTACAAACTTTTGCAATTGAAGAATTGACAGAAAAGGAAGATAACGGCAGTGTTCAAAGATATCTCTCCACACAGTTAAGTGTCCGTACGGACAGTAATGACTGATATATCATATTTTGTCCTTATTAGGTTGCTTCTGGCCTTATCATTTGAAGGATAGGTTAGGGTACTTATACTTGTTACAAACATGCAAAAATCTGATTTTTGATGATTTTTTCGATTTGTGATTTAGCAAATCACTGATAGTGCCTTTAAGTTTGAAAGAACCCGAAAAAGACAATAGGGTGTCGTCATTTCAAGTTGAGCATCGCTCACAGAGAGAGGTTGCGTAATCGCCTTGAAAGGACCCTATAGGGTTCACATCATTCTGGCCACGGGTGAAAAATTACGTATTGCCCATGATACTGAGCGGCTCTCCTCAGTTCCAAGTCACTATAAGATCTCAAAGCACTCAAACTACTTAGCGTCCAACAAACACCAACAACGCACACACAAACACACACCACACAACACCAAAATAACAAACAACAACAACGACAACAACGTAATTGTAAATGTAAAAAGGGCCAAATGTCAGCGCCGCCCTAACATGGTACATGCCACAAGAATAGTGCTGGTTATTCAGTCTACAGTGATGGGTGTCTATAATATCCTGGACACATGAACATTTCAGATATATCTGCAGGTGGGTGATATGTATTCTCTGTATGCACCAGTTATTTTGGAAAAAGGACTGGTCTTGTCAAGTTAAATTGACCCTTCCGTGCAGGGGCACGATGGTCAGGAGACATTCCCACAAAATTGACTTGCAACTAAAAGTTGGTGTATCGCAAAGTGGCATATGCTAATCATTTAAATATCCCGGACTAAATTTACCTTTGTCACAAAACGAATCCTCAACGAGCTTTAAAGATATGCGGCCTAACTAAAGCCCAAGTACCCTTAGTGAATTCAGAACTACATTTTGAGGCGTGGTCGACAACATTATGTAAGTTATCCGGTTAAACTCAATAGGCCTTAGACTAAATTAAGTATAGAGACACTTATGTTCGATTTTGGAAATTAGCTTTAAGTCGAGTAGATTGATATTACCCCACCAAATATTTGGGGTATTAGCTTGCTCACTACTGGTCAAATCTGTATTGATTTCGATTGAATATTTTTCATGGTTCAGTTCTTGTATGTTTTTGACGTATTCGTAGCACATGTATAGTGGGGGGGACTATAGTGCAACAGATCTCATTGGAGTGTGCAAATCAGGATAAAATACTGTGAATTTTGGTACACAAGTACGTTATGCATTGATAATAAAAAAATGATGGAAGCACTTGCCACCCCCCTTCATGGCCCCAGGATGAATTTCAAGGTTACACAGGGGTAAAAAAAGTAAAATGTAGATTGTGTGAAAAGCCACCCATGATGTTTGGTTTAATGTTCAAAAAAGGCCATTTTTGGTTTTAAGGGGGATCAAAGGAAAGATGGAAATCGGGAACAATCGGAACAGTTTAAAAAATTGTATATAACCCCTGTGAACCTTGAAACCCACGCTTCGGGACCCATAAGCATATTAAAGGGGGGGGGGGTTTGGGGTTGGGGTTTGCAGTGCTTCCATCAATTTTAGGGAAATATCAATGCCTAAAGGACTTGTGTGCCAAACTGTACATTTTTTTTCCGAAAACGCGCCGTACACTCATTCACTACAGTCCTATGCTATTAGATTTGCGTGTGGAATTATTGAAACTCCTCATCGGGTGGGTGATACAATCATGGTACCCTTTCTGTTTGCCCTCTTTTTAAAAACGATAGGTATCTACTCTCAGTGCCACAACGGTATCAATCTACATAATATTCCTAATCCCGATTCCAGAAGTAAACGACAATAATTTTTCGAAATAAAAGATAAAAGAAGATACAAAAGGGGAAGAAACCGTTGATGTCATCCTAGTATAAGTCCTATCTGGGAATACCGCTATTAAATTTAAGGAAGTGACTCTTATGGTGGCACACGAATCTGACAGACGTACAAGAGTCTAACAATCTTGCTTAAATAACCTCTTTTAGCCATTTTCTGTAGTGGCAATTGTGGTCACGTTCTAGCTTAAATAAGATTATATAAAAGACTACAGTTGAATTATCAAAATAAATTTCAGCCATTGGTGGTACTAGTCTTTGTAAACAGCATGTCCGTTCGTATATGTATGTATTTTTATACATGCATTGAAGACTATTGCAGCTTCTACGTAGCTCAAGAAATCCAAACAAAGAATCGTCGACGTCGAGCGTAAATGACGAGCGAACATGGCC
Organism: Ophioderma brevispina; assembly: GCA_023653785.1. Classification (NCBI taxonomy): domain Eukaryota; kingdom Metazoa; phylum Echinodermata; class Ophiuroidea; order Amphilepidida; family Ophiodermatidae; genus Ophioderma; species Ophioderma brevispina. The sequence continues at coordinate 1,994 of JAMKCH010007797.1, read as the reverse complement.
GACTTTTACCATCTACGGGTTGCAATACAAAGATATATCATTGACTCTGACACTAGCGGCAGGAGAGGCCTAGCAGCTTAAAAAAATGCCACTTTTGGAATGATACCGCCAACAAATTACAACTTTCTCAGGTAATTTTCAACTAACTACTCACATAAGTAGGCCTAACCTTACCATTTAATCCATCAACGTTTTGCCCCAAGGGTGGAGTATATCATTGTGGATGGAAAGTTTTTGTCATTATCTGCCCTTATTAATATATAAAACTACATTTTATAAAGTGACTCCAAAAACAAACGGCAGGAATTTTGTGAGTAATTGTGACTGCAGGAAATTCGTAAAAAAACAATCGGCATTTTAAAACGTTTGCATTTTCAAACTTGGAGGATGTAATATATTATTTTAAAAAGCTGTCATTTATTAATACGAGGAAAATGAAAACCTCAAGGAGATCATTATTTTAAAAATAATTACCCCCAAAACATCGTTGTTTATATTTAATTTGTATTATGTATCTCTTTCAACACTTTTCCAAAAGAAATATTTATCATATAAAGTTAGATATAAAATGTTTCATGAGCGGAACATTTAATATTGTAGCTTAGTTATAGTATAGAAAATTCTGCTTCGTGTTTTTGTGTGAGGGAATTGACAAGCTTGTTATAGCAACTTCGGAGGCTACACGTATTTCATCTTGACACAGAAGAGGCCCGTGTTGGGATTCGCAGCCTGCTTCGAACCTGATAATATTCATATGTTCAATGAGTGTATTGTTGAAAGATAACGTGCTAATTTGAAACACGGCACTCTGTAACGCCACTATCAGCGATGTTTCAAAATTGTAAAAAAATCGCGCCCCCTAATTTTTCATCAAAGTCATTTACAATCCTTGTAGGGGAGCTCTTATGGGAATTGTTGTCAGGGGTATAGTAAATACCCCTGTAAGTGGCTAAGGTAACTTGTCAAGAAATCGTGATATCTATGCTTGTTATATAAAGGTCGGGATCCGACTTTTATAGGTCTAGAAACAGTCGAGGGATGAATGGCATCTTCAAGACACCGCTTGAAAAATGGTTTAGTGTTTTCACAAAGAAAAGTACTAATAAGGTGTGATTTATGACGAACACTAGCCAATTTCGTAGACATACAGCGGCATTTGGCATGTGGGTTTTTTTTTTGAAAGAAAAAAATGACTGATAGTGCTTTAAGTAGGTGGACGACACATGGATGCCTTAAGCCTTTTTTCTATTATGATTTTCAACGGACGGCTCCAAAATGTTCACTTATACAGGTGAGTTGAAGCTGGCAAACGAGACTGAGAAAGACGAATTTGTCCTCTTGGAAACGACAGCGATCTGGAAAATGGAGCAGGCGTCGACGAATATCCGACATTACCATAAAAGCTAAATGGACAAGATTAAAAAGCGCTTATATATGAAATAAAAGCAAAGTCATTAACTTGAATGAAAAATGTATAGTTGGATTGTGTATCGTAATATAAGAAAGAACAACACATAAAAAGGCCTTATTTTAATTACGAAAGAGAGACATACTCATAAAATAAAGGAACAATACCGAGAAATTGCGGCGGAAGCGATAAACTTTACGGGGGAAACTATTTTAGACGTGATATGAGTTCTGCAAACATATTAGTTGAAACAGAGGGATCGCCAAACTCTAATTTGAACTCTGGGTGCAATGTGAAGTGGTTCTCTTCAAATAGTTTAAGACGTTGTGGTAAGATTAGTGGACGAGAAATGATTGAATTGTTCTTCGGCAAAATAAACTTACAGTGACCTGAATATCAGCCTAGACACATCAAATTTAATATTTATATGTCCATCTCATCTGTAAAATATTTTGACGAATACTTCAGTGATGGTGCTGCAAGCTATTTTATGGAGAGGATATTGGTCCAGTAATGGCTATTCAACCAAGATTGAAAACTTTGTTAATTATATCGGACATCCCTCTAATGTTTTCTGAGGTCATCG